>JAHBCN010010209.1:0-32343 GCA_019359885.1 Listronotus oregonensis | reverse complement strand
AAGGATTTGGAGGAATGCGGTGAAAAACGATACCTTATATTTCGAGCCTCGTTTGCCAGAGCAATGGGAAGAATTTACATTTAAAATAAATTTCCGTAACCAGATTTTAAAAGGATTGTAAATAAAGGTGAAAAACTTTTGAAGAAGGAACAGAAGCCTTAGAGGTTTATGTTTTTGACCAAAAAGTAGTCATTCAGCCATCAAATAAATAAAATTTCTAAACACCTTGAAGGTTTAGGCTTTCGAGGTGTTTTTTTAAAACAATGGGTTTTATCATTATCAATACATAAAATTCATTCATCAAAACTTTTTAAAAATGAAAAAAATATTCCTGTTAACATCTTTACTCTCAACCTTTACTTTCGCACAAATAAAAAAAGTAGAGCCAATGTTTTGGTGGAAAGGAATGAAAAATCCTGACCCAAATCTTAGTTTACGGAAAAGATATTACAATTATTCTTTAGAATTATAGATAATATCAACATAAAAGAAACAAGAAAACAGAAAACCTAATTATGTTTTTGTAACGATTAATACGAATGATGTCAAATCATCTTCTTTCAAAATTAATATCAAGAATAAGAAAAAGTTGTTGACTTATACTTATGAGTTGAAAGATCGTGAGACAAATTACAAATCGTCAATCGTTTACTTCTAAAGATGTGGTTTATCTTATCATGCCAGATCGTTTTGCAAATGGAGACGAAAGCAAGGGATTCTCAGAAAAATTTAACAGACAAAGCCAAAGAAATATTCCAGATAGTCGTCATGGTGGATTTACGAGGAATAATTAATCACTTAGATTATTTACAAAATTTGGGTGCAACAGCAGTTTGGTTAACGCCAGTTAACGAAGACAACGAAAAACAACATTCCTATCATGGTTACGCGCAAACCGATTTGTACAAAATAGATGGTCGTTATGGTACGAATGAAGATTATCGGAACTTTCTCGGAACTCAATAAACGCGGAATGCTGTTGATAAAGATTATGTGACCAATCATTGGGGATTATCTCATTGGCTGATTCAAGATTTACCTTCACAAGATTGGATTCATCAGTTTCCTGATGGAGGAGAAAAAGGTTTTAAACGTTCGAATTATAGAACAACTTCTCAGTTTGATGTAAATGTTTGATGTTGATAAAAAAGAAGCCTTAAACGGTTGGTCTGATTTGACAATGCCAGACATCAATCAATCAAATCCATTAGTATTGAAAATTTAACTCAAAATGCTATTTGGTGGATAGAATATGCAGAACTTGGAGGAATGGGTGTAGATACTTATCCTTATAATGATAAAGTAGGAATGGCAAAATGGGAAAAGCAATTAAGAATCCCAAATTTTAATGTTGTTGGGGAAGCATGGATGCACTCACCTGCGCATATTGCTTATTGGCAAAAAGATTCAAAAATAGCAGAAATAGATAATTACAATTTTATTTACCTTCTTATGGATTTTCCTTTGTTTTCTGAACTTTCTAGAGCCTTTACAGAAGATGAATTGTGGGACAAAGGAATGATTAGATTGCAATAATTTCACGAATGATTTTCTTTATCCAGATATCAATAATCTTTTTTTTTATGGAGAATCACGATACAGATCGTTACAATGAAGTGATGAACGGAAATGTTGATAATACAAATTGGTTTTGACGTTAATTTCTACCATTCGTGGAATTCCACAGGTTTATTATGGTTCTGAAATTGGAATGCGTGGAGATAAAAGTAAAGGTGACGCTGCAATTCGTCAAGATTTTCCTGGCGGAGGGAAAATTTATCAACAAAATTTTTTTACGAACGATGGTAGAACTTTAGAACAAAAACAATTTCAGATTTCACATCAAAACTATTCAATTGGGGAAAAATAAAGATGTAACCCTGGGAAAAACCAAAATTTTAGGCAAAAATGTTTTTGTTTATTTTAGATACAATGAAAAAGAATCTGTGATGGTTTTTTAAACGCAAACCAGAAAAAAAAACGATTAAATTAGATGTTTTACCGAAGCTTTAATGGATTTACTTCCAAAGAAATTATTTCTAATCAAGAATTGATAATTAATCCAAAATGAGTTAAAATTGTGGTAAAACATCGAATAATGAGTTAAAAAATAAAACATAAAAAAAATTAACTACAACAATAATTACCTTATTGACATTGGGGTTTCTAAACGCACAATCGATAGAATCTCCGTCAAAAAAAATAAAATTAATTTCGAATTGACTCAAAGTGAAAACCTTTTATTCTGTTACTTACAAAGGAAAAGAGGTTGTGAAAACTTCTACATTGGGATTCGAATTACAAGATAAAGAAGCTTTAAAAAAGGATTTCGTTTTTAAATTTTCACGACCAAATCAGTTGACGAAACTTGGCAACCTGTTTTAGGTGAATACAAAAATATTAGAGATCATTAAAAACAAGGTGTTTTTGAGTTTAATCAATCATCAACCAATAAAAAAAACAATATCACTTTTAAAGTTTTTGATGAAGGAGTTTTTTTTGATACGAATTTCCAAAACAAGAAAATCTCAATTATTTCAATATAACCAAAGAAAATTCTCAGTTTAATTTAAGGGGAGATCAAAAAAATTTTGGTTACCACCGGGGTTTTGATTCGCAAGAATATGTTTATACAAAAAAAAAAAATTTCGGTATAGATCATGGTTTGATTGATAGGGGAAACCCCGGAATTTCGTTAAAATTTTCCCCCAAAAGCTAACGCAGTACAAACTCCATTAAAAATGAAAACTTCAGATAATCTTTATTTGAATATTTTCGAAGCTGTGGGGAAATTATCCTGTTATGCATTTAGAATTTGATAAATCAACATATAAATTTCAGTCGATTTTTGCTCCAAGTCCAGTAGGTGAAATTGCTTATTTACGAAAACCATTTAACACACCTTGGCGAACAATTATGGTTTCTGATGATGCGCGTGATATTGTAGGTAAGGACCACAAATGATTTTGAATCTGAACGAACCTTCAAAAATAAAAGATACTTTTGGATCAAACCAATGAAATATGTTGGTATTTGGGGAGATCATTTCTACTTGGGATAGACAAGGTTCGCAAAACGCACAAAATCAATTAGGACAAGAAAAATAAAATTTCCACATGGCGCAACGACTGAAAAACACAAAAAAGTTACATCGATTTTGCTGCAAAAAATGGATTTGATGGTGTTTTGAGAAGGTTGGAACACTGGTTGGGAAGATTGGGCAGGAAATTGGAAAGATGAGGTTTTTGATTTTACTACGCCTTATGAAATTTTGATATTCAATCAATTGCGGATTATGCAAAAAGTAAAAAAGTAAGTATGATTATGCATCACGAAACTTCTGATCTGTTTCAATTACGAACGAATTGATCGTGCAATGAATGTCATGAAAAAATACTTATCCAGCCGTGAAAACTGGTTATGTTGGGAAATAATACCGAGAGGTGAATTTCATGATGGACAAAGAATGGTGAATCATTTCAATTGGACAGCAGAACGTTTCGCTGAAAATAAAATTTTATTGAATTCGCAGAAAGTCATCGCCCAACAGGTTATCCAGAATATCCAAATTACAGCTGCGGAAGCTGCACGCGGAAATGAGTTTAATGCATGGAGCTACGGAAATCCACCTGCTCATGAAACAATTTTACCTTTTATGAGAATGTTAGGTGGACCGATGGATTATACACCTGGGATTTTTGAGATAAAGATGTCGCATTATGATCCTAATAAAAAGAACAAGTTTCAACTTTAGCTAAACAATTGGCTTTGTACGTAACTTTTATTCGCCTTTACAAATGGCTGCAGATTTCCAGAAAATTATGAGAAATATGCAGATGCTTTTCAATTCATAAAAGATGTTGCATTGGATTGGGATGATTCTAAATATTTGAAGCAGAACCAGGGGATTATTTAACGGTTACGCAAAGCGAAAGGAACAGAAAATTGGTTTGTAGGTGCAATTCAAATGAAAACGTGAGAAAATCAGAAATAAAATTAGATTTTTTAATGCCGAGTTTCTTTAAGCGACGATTTATCAAGATGCAAAAAATGCACATTGGGAGAAAAATCCAAAAGCTTACGAAATCAAAAAGTAAAAAAATTCGAAATCAACACTCAAATTAAATTTAGCTGCTGGCGGTGGAACAGCGATTTCTATTTTACCAATAAAATAATGTTAAAAACAAAACAAAGAATAAATGAAGAATTTCAAGTTTTATAGGAGTAGGATTAGCAATGATGAACGTTGCTTATGGAAAAAGAAACTCCGCGGAAATTTTGAAGGATTTTTCTTGTCACAAGATGGTAAACCAACATATCAATTAAATTATAAAGGAAAAGAAGTTATTAAACCAAGTCATTTAGGATTTGAGTTTAAACAAATCTGAAACAAGTTAGCTTCGAATGGAATAATCAAACTGAAGCTGATAAAGCAAAAGATTTGGCTAATTTTTTATCTGGTTTTGAGATTATTGATAAAAAACTTCTCTTTCGATGAAACTGGGAACCAGTTTGGGAGAAGTTAGTAAAATTAGAAATCATTTCAGAGTTAGTGTAACCGTTTCTCAACCAAAAACAGACCGTCAAATGATTATTCGTTTCAGAATGTTTGATGATGGATTAGGTTTCCGTTACGAGTTTCCTGAACAAAAGAATTTAAAATATTTTGTTATTAAAGAGGAACATTCTCAATTTGCTATGGCAGGAGACCATACAGCTTTTTGGATTCCTGGAGATTATGATACGCAAGAATATGATTACACAGAATCTAAGTTAACAGATATTAGAGGTTTATTTGATAAAGCATATATTGGTAATGCATCTCAGAAAGCATTTTCTAAAACAGGGGTACAGACAGCTCTTATGATGAAAGCATCAAATGGACTTTACATCAATTTACACGAAGCAGCATTGATTAATTATCCAGCAATGAGTTTAAATTTAGATGATAAAAATTTAGTTTTCGAATCTTGGTTAACACCAGATGCTTTAGGAGATAAAGGATATTTACAAGCTCCTTTCAATACACCTTGGCGTACAGTAATTGCAAGCGATGACGCACGTGATGTTGTTGCTTCTAAAATGACATATAATCTGAATGAACCATCAAAAATTAAAGATACTTCTTGGATTAAACCTGTGAAATATGTTGGTGTTTGGTGGGAAATGATTACAGGAAGAGGTTCTTGGGCATACACAGACGATTTTCCTACAGTAGAATTGGGTGTTACGGACTATTCTAAAGCAAAACCAAATGGAAAACATGCAGCAAATACAAAGCATGTAAAAGAATATATAGACTTTGCAGCTGCCAACGGATTTGATGCTGTTTTAGTAGAAGGATGGAACGAAGGATGGGAAGATTGGTTTGGAAATCATAAAGATTATGTTTTCGATTTTGTAACTCCTTATCCAGATTTTGATGTAAAAGAATTAAATGCTTATGCAAAATCAAAAGGAGTAAAAATTATTATGCATCACGAAACATCAGGTTCTATACGCAATTACGAAAGACATCTGGACAAAGCATATAAATTTATGCAAGACAATGGTTACAATGCAGTAAAAAGTGGATATGTAGGTGATATTGTTCCTCGTGGAGATTACCATTATAGTCAAAATGTGGTTAACCATTACCAATATGCATTAGAAAAAGCAGCAGAATATAAAATTATGGTTAATGCTCACGAAGCAGTACGTCCAACAGGAGTAGCACGTACATGGCCAAACTTAATAGGTAATGAATCGGCTCGTGGAACAGAATACCAAGCATTTGGTGGTTCAAAACCAAATCATGTAACTATTTTACCATTTACTCGTTTGTTAGGAGGACCAATGGATTATACACCAGGTATTTTCGAAATGGATATAAAGAAAATGAATCCTAATAACGAATCACACGTAAATTCTACATTAGCAAACCAATTAGCATTGTATGTTACAATGTATTCTCCATTACAAATGGCTGCTGACATTATAGAAAATTACAATAGATTTCCAGATGCATTTCAATTCATAAAGACGTTCCGGTAGATTGGCAAGACAGTAAATATTTAGAAGCTGAACCAGGAAAATATTTAACAGTTGCTCGTAAAGATAAAAAATCAAATAATTGGTTTGTAGGAAATGTAAATGGAGAAACACCACGTACAACAAAAATTAAACTCGATTTTTTAGATAAAGGAAAAAAATACGAAGCAATTATTTATGCTGATGGGAAAAGATGCACATTACAAAACAAATCCACAAGCCTATAAAATAGAAAACAAAAAAGTAAATTCTAAATCTACTTTAGATTTAACTTCTGCTGCAGGAGGTGGTTTTGCAATAAGTATAAAAGAAGTAAAATAAGTTTTGATTTCTTACAGAAAATGTAAACAAAAATGAAAAAGATAATATTAACAGTCGGATTTGCAAGTTTATTCTTAACTTCTTGTTCTAAAACAGCTTATCAGATGACGCAAGAAAAGAAAAGTGAGCAAAAAAATGAATTCGTTTGGAATGCAGCAAATATTTATTTTTTATTAACTGACCGTTTCAATAATGGAGATAAATCAAACGATGTTAATTACGGCAGAACAGAAAAACTGCCAAATTAAGAGGATTTGAAGGTGGTGATTTTCGTGGGATTATCAATAAAATAGAAGATAATTATTTTTCAGATTTAGGAATTAATGCCATTTGGATGACTCCGATTGTAGAACAAGTTCATGGTTCTGTTAACGAAGGTCAAGGTGCAACTTATGGTTTTCATGGTTATTGGACAAAAGATTGGTCGTCGATAGATAAAAATTGGGAACCGAAAAGAATTGCAAGAATTAGTAGATAAAGCACATGCAAAGGGAATCCGAATTATGTTAGATGCTGTCATCAATCACACGGGACCAGTCACAGATTCTGATGGTGTTTTTCCTGCAGATTGGGTTCGTGTTTCGCCACAATGCACTTACGATTCTTACGAAACAACCGTAGAATGTACGTTGGTTGCCAATTTACCAGATATTTTAACCGAGTCAGAAGATGATGTTTTATTGCCTCCACAATTGATTGCAAAATGGTCGCAAGAAGGTCGTTTAGATAGAGAAGTTGCAGAATTAAATACTTTTTTCATCAAATACAATCTGCCAAAAGCACCAAAATACTATATAATGAAATGGCTTTCAGATTATATAAGAAAATATGGAATTGATGGTTATCGTGTAGATACAGTAAAACATACAGAAGAAAGCGTGTGGAAGAAGTTTGCAGAGATTTGTCAAGATGCATTTAATCAATATAAAATCAATCATCCAGAAAAAGTTTTAGATCAAAATGTTTTTTATTTAATTGGAGAAGTTTATAATTATTCGGTGAATGATGCATTAGAATTTCCATTTCCAGATAAAAAAGTTAATTATTTTGAAAATGGATTTGATGCTTTGATTAACTTCGATTTGCGTTCGACTCAAAATGAAACTTCTCAACAGGTATTTAATCGTTACAACTCGATTTTACAAAATCAAATGAATGGTAAAACAGTGATGAGTTATATTACATCTCATGACGACGGTTCTCCGTTTGACATAAAACGAGAAAATAATTTTGATGCTGCGACACGTTTATTATTAACGCTAGGTATTTCGCAAGTTTATTATGGCGATGAGTCGGCTAGACCTTTAGAAATAGAAGGTGTTGATGGTGATGCAAATTTGCGTTCTTTCATGAATTGGGATGATGTAAATTCTAATCAAGAAACAAAATTATTGTTAGAACATTATCAAAAATTAGGGAAATTTAGACGAAATCATCCAGCAGTTGGCGCAGGTAATCAAATAGATTTACAAGATCAACCATATATTTTTACTAGAAAATATAAAGATGATCAAGTTGTAATTGCTTTGGATTTTCAGTCAGAAGAAAAAACAATTGATGTTTTTTCTGTTTGGGCAGATGGCACAATTTTGTTCGATGCTTATTCTAGTCAAAAATTAACGGTAGAAAATGGTCAAGTGAATTTTAGATCAACTTTTCCAATCGTTTTGTTAAAAAAAAATAATTCTTTAAAAGAAATTAAATGATAAAAAATAGTAGGTTTAGGGTTAATAACTATTGGATTAATGACAAGTTGTAATTCTAAAAAAGAAGGTGAAACAAACGATCAAGTGGCAACACATGAAGCAAATGCTTTTACACCGTTTACAGCAGAACAGGCAGAAACTTCTGTTATTTACGAAGTAAATGTGCGTCAGTTTTCACCAGAAGGAACTTTTGCAGCGGTTACAAAAGAGATTCCTAATATTAAAAAATTAGGTGTTAAGATTTTGTGGTTAATGCCAGTTTATCCGATTGGAGAAGAAAATAGAAAAGAAGGTTTAGGTTCTTATTATTCTATAAAAGATTACAGAGGAATCAATCCAGAATTTGGAAATGCAGATGATTTGAAAAAATTGATTTCCGAAGCTCATAAAAACGGCATGTACGTGATTTTAGATTGGGTTGCGAATCATACAGCATGGGACCATCCTTGGGTAAAACAACATCCCGATTGGTATGAAAAAGATAAAAATGGAAAATTACAATCTCCTTATGACTGGACAGATGTTGTAGCATTGGACTATAATAATAAGGAAATGCGTAAGCAGATGATAGCTGATATGAAATATTGGTTAGATGATTTTAAGATAGATGGATTCCGATGTGATATGGCACATGAAGTACCTACAGATTTCTGGGAAGAAGCTAAACCACAACTAGCTGATGGTAGAGATATTTTTATGTTAGGTGAAACAGAAAATATAGATCTTTTAGTAAATGCTTTCGATGTGGCTTATGGTTGGGAATTGCATCATATTATGAATGATATTGCAAATGGGAAAAAAGATGTTTCGGCGATTGATACTTACCTAGATTCTATTCCAGAGAAATGGCAAGCTGATGATTATAAGATGATATTTACATCCAATCATGATGAAAATTCATGGTCAGGATCAGAATATGAAAGAATGGGAGATGCTGTAGAAACATTTGCTGCTTTATCGTATGCTTTACCAGGAATTCCATTAATATACAATGGACAAGAAGAAGATTTTAATCGTCGTTTAAAGTTTTTGTCAAAGATTCTATCGATCGTAATCCGAATGCAAAAATGCGTGGTGTTTATGAGAAATTAGGTGAATTGAAAGTAACGAATGAAGCTTTTAATGGAGCTAAAAAAGCAGCTTCTTATAAACGTTTAAAAACTTCAGATGATCAATCGATTTTAGCTTTCAAACGTCAAAAAAATAAATCAGAAGCTTATTTTGTTGCGAATTTTACCAAAACAGAAAAAGAAGTAACAATTCCTTTAGACGGTGTTTTTACTAGTTTTATGAATGGTAAAGAATTGACTTTAAAATCATCAGAAAAATTAAAATTAAAACCTTGGGAATATTTAATTTCATACCGAAAAAATAATTTATTGAAGGTCGCTTGTAAAAGCGACTTTTTTATTTCTAAACCAATTCCTAATTTCTTCCTAAATTAATTTGCTAACTTGCCCATAAGTTAGTCGATATGAAAATTCTGATTGTAGAAGATGAGCCAGAAATGAGAAAAGAGGTTCAGAAATTTTTAGAAAGTGAACAGTTTCTTGTAGAATTTGCGGAAAATTATGCCAAAGCAATTTCTAAAATTGCAGACTATGATTACGATTGCATTTTACTCGATATCATGTTGCCTGATGGAAATGGAATTGATGTTTTGAAAGAACTTAGAAAACTGAATAAAAATCTTCAGTGATTATTCTTTCAGCAAAAAATTCGGTAGAAGATAAAGTTGAAGGTTTAGATTTGGGTGCAGATGATTATTTAGCAAAACCATTTCATATGGCAGAATTATTTGCCAGAATTAAATCGGCTGTTCGTAGAAATCATCAAGAGGGAAATCAGTTTTTAATATATAAAATATCAAAATCAATCCAGATGATCGATTGGTTTTTGTCAATAATCAAGAATTAAAATTGAATAGAAAAGAATATGATTTGCTATATTATTTTCTTTTAAGACCAGAAAAAACTTTTCAGAGAACAACTTTAGCAGAAGCTATTTGGGGCGATCATATGGATCAGGCAGATAGTTTAGATTTTATCTATTCTCAAATAAAAAATTTAAGAAAAAAATTAAAAGATTCTTTTGCTGAAGCTGATATCCAGGCAGTTTACGGAATCGGTTATAAATTTGTATAAATGGCAATTTCTCTAAAAAATTATACAATCAGTTATCTTTCGCTCGCTCTGTTTTTGTTAATAACAGTTTGGGCTGGACTTTTTATGCGTTTATTTTAGATGAAGTTTATGATAATGTAGATGATGGATTAAAAAACCAGAAAATAGAAATAATTAGAGAAGCTTACATCAACGATAAAGTTTTGCATACGACAGAATTTGGCGTAAATCAGTTTCGAATTGTACCGATAAATCAACACGAATTTTTTCAGAAAGATATCTTGCATAACGAAATGGTTTATATGCCATACGATAACGAAATGGAACCTTATCGTGTGTTGAAATCTAGTTTTTTGGACAAAGATGGACAGACATATTTATTAGAAATTAGAACATCAACTGTAGAAGAGGATGATTTGATTATTGATTTGCTTATTGCTTTGGCAGTTTTATACGGAATTTTGATCGTCAGTATTTTTATCATCAATCATTTGGTTTTGAATAAAGCTTTTAAACCATTTAAAAAATATTTTAGAACAACTGAATAATTACCGATTTGGTGAACAACAATTCATTCAACCAAAATCTAAACTAAGCGAATTCAATACACTTTCTAACGGGATCATCAAAATGATTGACCGAAATCAGGAAACATTTTTACAACAAAAGTGTTCATAGAAAATGCTTCTCATGAATGCAAACGCCTTTGGCGATTGTACAAAATAAGTTAGATTGGATGATTGAAAATGAAGATTTAGCAGAAAATCAATTAGAACAATTGGTTGATATCAAAAGAAATATCAGAAGAATGTCTGGTCTAAATCAATCTTTATTGATGCTTTCTAAAATAGAAAATCAACAATTTTCTGATGAGCAATTGGTTGATGCAAATGCGTTAATCAAAGATATTATATCTGAGATGGAAGAGTGGTTTTCTTACAAAATGATTCAAGTTAATTTAATTGAAAAATCAGATTTTAGCATTAAAATGAATCCGCAATTGTTAGAAATATTAATATCTAATTTGCTTAGAAATGCATTAAAATATACCAACAAAAACGGAAGTGTTCTGATAGAAATCAATCAAAATAAAATAATCATAGGAAATACTTCTAACGGAGTTTTCTTAAATAAAAATTTAATCTTCGAGCGTTTTTATAAAAATTCATCAGATCAACAATCGGTTGGTTTAGGTTTGTCTATTGTGCAAAGCATCGTGAAGCAAACTGAGAATTTGAAAATTGATTATCAATACTTTGATCCAATGCATCAATTTATTTTAGAAAAAATAGAAAATTAATTTTCTTTCCCAAATCTTTCCTAATTCGTCTTCGAACTTTGCTTCAGAAATTAATAGAATAGTATGAAAGCAAAAGGAATAATTTTAGGTTTATTGATTTTTTGAGTTCAAATAGTTTTGCTCAAAAAGTAGGAGTTCAAGCAAATGAATTACCAGCAACAGCAACAAAATTCATTGCCAATAATTTTGGTAAAGCAAAAGTTGCAAGTGCTGTAAAAGAATCAGAATACGGAATGGTGCACGAATATGAAGTGTATTTGTCTGATGGTTCTAAAGTAGAATTTGACAAGAACGGAAATTGGAAAGAAATTGATGGTCATGGAAAAGCGATTCCAACAAAATTTCTTGATGCGAAAATCGTAAAATACGTGAAACAAAAATTCCCTCAGACAGAAATTCTAAAGATTGAAAAAGATCGAAGAAATTACGAAGTAAAACTTTCGAATGGTTTAGAATTAGAATTTAATTTACAAGGTGAGTTTTTAAGGATTGATGATTAATAATTATAAAGATTAGATAAGATGAAAAAGTTATTTTAAGTACATTATTGGTTTTAGGTATTGGTTTTACAACTGTTGCTTGTAACAACGACGATGACAACAATTTTACGGTAATTACAGAAGGTGAATTGCCCGCTGCTGCAAAATCGTTTGTGTTGGCTCATTTCTCAGATGCTACGGTAACAAGAATAGAAAAGAAAAATTCTGTAGATACAGACGGAACTTTGTATGAAGTTGATTTGAATAGCGGAATCGAGATAGATTTTGCAGAATCTGGCGAATGGTTATCTGTAGATCAGCAAGGTAATGGTGCAATTCCGACAACTTTTATTCCAGAAAAATCGTGAATTACGTAACAACAAATTATCCGAATATCAATTTTAATTCAATCGATATAGAAAGAAATTCTTACGATGTAGAATTGACAAATGATGTGGATTTGATTTTTGATCTTGACGGAAATTTTGTTCGAGTAGATCCATAAAAAATTAAGAAATAATTGACAGAACCGACAACTCATCTTGTCGGTTTTTTTATTATTTTTAGTTCATGGATAAAAAAGAATTAAGAGAAAACATTTTCAGACATTTAGATGGTTTAGCTGTTGCGCCAGTCGTGTCTGCTTTAGCAAAAAAGGTGTTTTGCATTATCTTTTAAGTGAGAAAGAAGTCGATTTAACAAAAGTAGCTAACGATTTTCAGGCAAATGAAGGTTATCTAAATGTTGCTTTTCGTGTGTTGGCTTCTCAAAATTTTCTGATACACAAAGTTGATAATCGTGAAAATAAAGTAACGGTAAAAATAAATAAATACAGCGAAAGAGCTTTTCGTAACTACGAAATCTATCAAGACTTAGCAAGTTTTTAGCAGAAGAAGTTGTGATTCATAGTATAGAAACCAATGAAGATTTTTGTTCGAAATGGATTAATCTTTATAAAAAATATGCAAGTTATCTTGACGATGCAACAAATCAAGATTTAGAAGAAAAGAAATTTCATCAACAAATTCGTAAACATATAGAAGGTGCATTAATTGCTCCATTAATTGTTCGTTTGGGTATGACAGGAATGTTTCATAAATATTTTATGGAAGCATCTTTTAGCGCAGATGAATTTCATAAAAATCCTAATCATTTCGAAAAAGTTTTAGATGCTTTAACACAATTAAAATGGTTCGAGAAAAGTGGTAAAAACTATAAATTTACAGATAAAGGCTTATTCTTTGCTAGAAGAGCAACTTCTTATGGAGTAACAGTTTCTTACTTACCAATGTTCGCACGATTGAATGATTTACTTTTTGGTTCTGCTAATAAAATAAGAGAAGTAGAAGCAGGTAAAGAAGAATTGCATGTGAATAGAGAAATGAATGTTTGGGGAAGTGGAGGCGCGCATGCAACATATTTTAAGGTGATAGATGAATTTGTGATAGATATTTTCAATCGACCTTTAGAAGAACAGCCAAAAGGAATTCTTGATATGGGATGTGGAAATGGTGCTTTATTACAACATTTATATGATGTTATCGAACGTCAAACATTAAGAGGGAAATATTTAGATGAGCATCCATTGTTTTTGGTTGGAGCAGATTACAACGATGCAGCTCTAAAAGTTACACGTGCCAATTTGATAAAAAATGATATCTGGGCTAAAGTTATTTGGGGAGATATTGGTGATCCAGAAACTTTGTCTCATGATTTAAAACATGATTACAACATAAATTTAGGTGATTTGCTAAACATTAGAACATTTTTGGATCATAATAGAATTTGGGAAGATGTTTTGGTTACAAATTCAGAGAAAATCAGTTCATCTACTGGTGCTTTTGCTTTTAGAGGTAAAAGATTATCAAATAATGATGTAGAAGAAAATCTAAAAAATCATCTTGCAAAATGGACACCTTTTGTAGAAAAATTTGGTTTATTATTGATCGAGTTACATACTTTACCATCAGAAATTACTGCAGCTAATATTGGTAAAACTCCTGCGACGGCTTATGATGCAACACATGGATTTTCTGATCAATATATTTTAGAAGTAGATGTTTTTCATAGACTATGTAAAGAAGCTGGATTGAATCCAGATGAGAAACTCTTTAGGAAATTTCCAGCTAATGAATTAGCAACGGTTAGTATCAATTATCTAAAAAATAATAGTTTAAAAGTCTTGATTTTCAGGACTTTTTTAATTTGATAATTTTAGAATAAGTAAAATGGACATTCAAAAAGATTTGATCGAATTTTAGCAATTTATTTTCATCTTCAAGCCAAACCAATTGTAAAAGCGCAAGATTTAGCTGATCGATTTGGAGTAAGTTTGCGTACAATTTATCGAGATATAAAATCTTTAGAAGGAGCTGGAATTCCGCTTTATGGTGAAGCTGGAACAGGATATTCTTTGGTGAATGGATACAAAATTCAACCAACACTTTTTACAAAAGATGAAGCGTTGAGTTTTGCAGTTGCAGAAAAATTGATGCAACATTATATGGATGCAGGAATGAGCAAACATTTTAGCGATGCTTTATTCAAAATGAAAGCAATTCTTAGAACAACAGATAAAGAAAATGTCGCTCAGATAGAAAATCAAGTATTGATAAAAAAAGACAAAGGTTTTTTGAATGAAAATGTTCCTTTTGCATTGGCTATTTTATTCGAAAGTATTGCAAAACAACAGCAAATTTTATTGCATTACAAATCAGCAGCAAGTGAAACTATTGCTTCGAGGAAAATAGAAGTGATTGGTGTTTTTCAAGAAAATGAGTTTTGGTATTTTATGGCGTATTGTTATCATCGTGAAGATATTAGACAATTCAGGTTGGATAGAATTCATCAGATTGATTTATTAGACGATTCTTTCAGTCAAAAATTAAAACCATTAAATCATTATTTAGAAAAAGAATTTGCAAGAAAATTTGCAAACAGTTCGTATTCGAGTTACAAAAGATTTAGCAAGATACATGGTTTGGGATAGAATTCATTTTGGTTATATCGACGAAATTATTTTTGAAAATGATATTGAAATGCATTTCAAAACACGAGATATGAAACATGGAATTGCTCGTTGGTTGATGATGTTTGCAGATGAAATAGAAGTTCTAGAACCAGAAGATTTGACCTTTCGGATGCAAGAATTAGCAAAAGACTTTTTAAGTAAATTTGACGAATAAAATTACTTATCAATAAAAAGAGGCCGTCTCACAACTGAGGCGGTTTTTTTTATAAATTAAAGGTTGAAGATTAGGTAATTAACTTAAAAAACACTACATTTAACTACTTAATTATCAATATAATGAGCTACAGAATCAAACAATATAATCAAACTCAAAACTGGTTATTTCCGCCATCGATAGAAGAATTAATTCCGACTAATCATCCGGTAAGAATCGTTAACAACGTAGTAGAGAAGATAGACTTAAAACCTCTTTTAGAAACTTACAGTCGGGAAGGTCATCCCAGTTATCATCCCAAAATGATGCTCAAAGTAATGGTTTACGCCTATATGGACAATATTTACTCCAGCAGAAAGATCGAGAAAGCACTCAATGAGAACATAAACTTTATGTGGCTTTCCGGTAGAGAAAGCATCGACCATAATACGATAGCCCGATTCCGCAGCAATAAGTTAAAAGCTGTATTCAAAGACATTTTCAAGCAAGTCGTATTGCTTTTGGCAGAAGAAAAGTTAGTTAGTCTCAAACGGGTTTATACAGACGGCACCAAAATAGAATCGGTAGCCGGAAGATACACCTTTGTTTGGGGAAATTCCATCAAGACGAATCGTGAAAAAATGGTCAAACAATTAGAGGATATGTGGCAATATGCCCAATCCATTGCCGATGAAGAAGACCAAGACCCTGAGCCACCAGAATTCAAAAAACTAGATCCCGAAAAGTCCAACAAACGGCAGATAAAATCAACCGAATCCTCAAAAACAAATCAGACGACACAAAGAAAAAAGCCAAATCCCGTTACATCCAAAAGAACTTTGCGCCGAACTTAAAGAAATACCAAGAACAAGAAAAGCTACTACAAGAACGCAACTCCTACAGCAAAACCGATCCCGATGCTACCTTTATGCGGATGAAGGACGACCATATGCAGAACGGACAATTAAAACCCGGCTACAATGCACAAATCAGTACTGAAAACCAAATCATTGTCAACTATACCTACATCAAGACACCAACGACATCCATACTTTAAAACCCCATTTAGAAAACCATAAAAAACTCTACAATGAACTTCCCGAAGAACTCACCGCAGATGCAGGATACGGAAGCGAAGAAAACTACGAACTTCTGGAGGACAAAGAAATAAAAGCCTTTGTAAAGTTCAACACCTTTGACCAAGAACAGGGCAAATCAAAGAAAAAGAAAATCCAAAACCCTTTGAAAGAGACTCACTCTATTATAATGAAGAACAGGATTTTTATGTATGCCCTATGGGTCAGCGTATGGAAAAGAGCGGCGAGCGAAAACTCAAAACAAAATCAGCATACAAACAAACCTACAGTTGTTATACTGCTAAAAACTGCAAAGGTTGTCCTCTAAGGACTCAATGCTTTAAAGGAAAATACAACAGAACGATAAGAAAGAAATCACAAATTAGAACACCACAAACAAAAAGCAAGAAAAGCTTTCTCACATCCGAAATAGGTGAAATCCGACGAAAACAACGAACTGCTGATGTTGAACCTACATTTGCCCAACTCAAACACAACCGAAACTTCAAAAGATTTACACTAAAAGGACTTGAAAAAGTAGAATTGGAGTTCGGATTACATGCTATAACATAATCTTAAAAAGATGAGTGCGTAAACAAGGATAATGAAATCATCTTTTACTCAATCTTAATCTGGAGGGTTTTTCCCTAATTTTGAAATAAAAAAAAACCGCCACGTTTTTTAAAGAGGGCTTCTTATGTTTCACAAAATTATCTTTCCAAAAAAAAGGGGGTTCAATTCCTAAACCGTAAAAAACATAACCTTGTCCGATGATGAATTTCATTATCAATACAATACAAAACATTATCAATAATGGAAAATTATACACCCGAAAAAAATTAAACTTTTTTTAAAAAATCTTTCTTCGGAATTTGATTGTACAAATCAATAATCAAAGGTGTATGTGATCCCCTTTTCTAATAATTCAGCCTTGCTATTTAAATTTAATTCTTTTTTATATGGCTCAGTTGCTTGATTTACATACCTTTCTCCTGGTTCTCCCCCAAAGATAAAAGCTCTTGAAAATTCTCAAATTTCGCATACCACCAATCGAAAATTCGAACAATTCTTTTCTGGGAAAAATTCTACCACACGACGTGTTAAATTTCGATGCCCCAACCAATGTTCTAATAATCCTTTTTAGAAATAATTACGTTACTCATAATGTTGTTTTTTTAAATTTTTTTGAAAAAAAAACCTTTAAACCTGTGTGTCAGTAGTATTTTTTTTGTTTTTAATTTTTTAATTTGTTTTTTTCGTAAAATTTTAACTAATTTTTGCCAAACGAAAAGGGGGGGGCCCATTTTTAGGCTGAGATTATACCCATAGAACCTGGGCGGGTTTTAAGCTGCCAAAAGGGTGGGAAATTTCCCAAAAAACGTCTGCGCGCAATTTTTTGTTCTTGTGTCCTTTATAAAATTTAAAAAATTTTTTTATGAAAAAGGGCGATTATTTTATTGTCTTTATTAACGATTTCTTGGGTTTTAAAAAAATATGATAGATTCAAAAAAAAAGAACTATCGATTTAGATGGAGTTAACATCATGAAAAAACCCAATTTCTGTCAAAAAAAACAAAAAAATCAACAAAAAAAAATTTAGGTCAGGATATTCCAACCTTGATGAATCAGGCGACTTCTGTTGTAACTTCTACAGATACGGGAAAGGGGAAATTTGGGTTTTTCATCGATTGGAAAAGAGGTTTGAGCGAACGTTCTATCAACGTAACTCAAATGGCGTTCCGTTAAATGATGCCGAATCTAAAAGGGTTTTTTGGGTGAATATGCCAGATATGGCTTCATCTGAAAAAGCAATGAAACAACGTGGTGTTGGAACTTCTTCTAATGGTATGGCTGCTTTTGGTGCTTCGGTGAATGTCGAAACTCAAAATCCATCGGCAATTCCGTTTGCAGAATTAGCAACTTCTTTTGGTAGTTTTAATACACAAAAATATACTGTACAAGCCGGAACTGGTAAAATATTGAATGATAAATTGAGTATTGATGCTCGTTTTTCTAAAATAAATTCTGATGGTTATGTTGATCGTTCTTCGAGTGATTTAATTTCTTACGATGTGACAGCTTTGTTCGAGTTAATGATAAAACAAAATTCCGTTTCCAAAATATGTATGGAAGACAAGAAACGTATCAAACTTGGAATGGAGTAACACGTTCGACCTTAGAAAGTGATCGAACGTTTAATTCGGCTGGAGCAATTTATAACGCAGATGGCTCGATTAGTTATTACGATAATCAAGTAGATAATTATCGTCAAAATCATTATTTTTTGAGTTGGTTACAGGATTTTGGAAACGATTGGAATTCGAATTTGACTTTATTCTACAGAAAAGGAAAAGGTTATTACGAAGAATATAAACAAGATGATCGCTTATCGAAATATAAGTTAGATAATTTAGGTATTGATAAAACAGATTTGATCCGAAGAAAATGGTTAGACAATGATTTTTATGGATTTAATTTAGATGTAGAAAATCAAAAATTAGGAGATTTTAAAGTGTTTTTGGTATTGGTGCTAATGAATATAAAGGAGATCATTTTGGTCATGTTTTATGGATGAAAGATTACAATTGGACCGATAAAGATTATAAATTTTACAACAATCATTCAACTAAAAGTCAAGTTTCTGCTTATGCAAAAGCTTTGTATAATCTAGGTAAATTCGACTTTTTGCTGATTTACAATATCGTTATGTAAATTATAAAGCAGATTATTATCCGAATGGTGAAAATCAAGACGATGATTTCGAGCCTTTTTCTGCAAATCATAACTTCGTGAATCCGAAAGCTGGTGTAAATTTTAACCTAAATTCTAAAAATACTTTTTATTTAGCATACGGAATTTCTCAACGAGAACCAAGAAGAACCGATTACGAAAATCAAGATGCAACGCCAAAATCTGAGTTTTTAGAAGATTATGAAATTGGTTATAAAAAAGCTGGACGACTGTCTTTCAATATCAATGGATATTTTATGAATTACAAAGATCAATTGGTTCCTTCTGGCCGATTGAATGATGTTGGTTCTCCTATTAACGAAAACATCGGAAGAAGTTATCGTTTAGGTCTTGAATTGGATGCAAATTATCAAATAATCGAAAATAAATTAAGTGTTTTAGGAAATTTGACTTGGAGCGAAAACGTAAACAAAGATTATTACGAAATTGTTTATGATGCAGATTGGAATTCTTCTTTGGTTTTTCATGGTGATACCAAAACAGCACTTTCTCCTCAATTAATTGCTGGGATTGGTTTCAATGCGCAACCAATTAAGGGTTTCAATATTAATTGGTTTACAAAATATGTAAGCAAACAATATCTAGAAAACACGCAAAAAGCGAATGGTGTTTTAGATGCGTATTCTACCACAGATTTGTTGTTTAGCTATCAGATTCCGTTCAAAAACTAAAGAATTTTGAATTGTCTTTCTTAATCAATAATCTATTTGATAAGAAATATGAGTCTTACGGTTATTACTACGAAGAAGGTTTTTATTTTCCACAAGCAGGAATTAATTTCCTTGGCGGAGTAAGAATTAGGTTGTAAGTTATTGATAATTAATAAAAAAAGGTTGTCTATGAAGACAACCTTTTTTAGTTTTTATTTAGGTTAAAGATTTATTTGATAAAATTTTCAGCCTCAGCTAAAGCTTTGTCCAAACCATTAACATCTTTACCTCCTGCAGTCGCTAAAAAAGGTTGTCCACCTCCGCCACCATTGATTTGTTTAGCGATTTCTTTTACAATGTTACCAGCGTGTAAACCTTTATCAGTAACTAAATTTTTTGCAATAGAAACTGTAATAGAAGGTTTTACAGCATCATTTGTACCAACAACTATAAATGCATTTTCTAGCTCATTTGTTAAGTCAATAGCATTCTGTTTAGCTGTATTCGTATCTAAATTTGTTTTGATTGCTAAGAAATTAATTCCATTAATAGCTTTAACTCCAGCTTTCCAAGTTTCTTTTTCAGCTTTTGCTTGTTGAGCAACAAACTTTTCAACTTGTTTTTTCAATGCTGCATTTTCATCTAATAATGATTGAACAGCTTTCACAGCATCATTTTTAGTTTTTAAAGCAACTAAAACGTCATTGTAGCTTTTCTCTGCATCTTTTAATGCATTAATTGCTGTATCAGCTGTAATTGCTTCTATACGGCGAATACCAGCTGCTGTAGACGATTCTGATAATATTTTGAATAAACGAATATCAGCTGTATTTTTTACGTGAGTTCCTCCACATAATTCTACAGAAGAACCAAAACGAATCACACGAACTTTATCACCGTATTTTTCACCAAATAATGCCATTGCACCTTCAGCTAATGCTTCTTCCATAGAAGCTTCTCTTTTCGATTAAAGGTAAAGATTCTGCAATTTTCTCATTTACTTTTTGTTCAACCAAAGCAATTTCTTCATCTGTCATTTTTGAGAAATGAGAGAAATCGAAACGTAAATAATCATCACCCACATAAGACCCTTTTGCTCTACATGATTACCTAAAACTTCTCTCAAAGCTTCGTGCATCAAATGTGTTGCTGTATGATTTTTGGTTGTCGCATTACGTTTGTTAACATCTACTTTCGCCTGAAAAGTTGCATTTACATTCTCTGGTAAAGTTTCTACAAAGTGAATAATTAAATTATTTTCTTTTTTAGTATCAACAACCTCTATCGTTTCATTAGGAGAAATAATAACACCTTTATCTCCAATTTGTCCTCCAGATTCAGCATAGAAAGGAGTTTGATTGAAAACTAACTGGTAAAATTCACCTTTTTTATTTTTTACTTTTCTATATCGTGTAATTTTTACTTCTGCTTCTGTATTGTCATAAGCAATAGAAGTTTCGTTTCCACTGTCATCTAAAACAACCCAATCGTCCGTTACTAAAGCAGTTGCTTTTTTAGAACGTTCTTTTTGTTTTGCCATTTCAGCCTCAAAACCTGCTTCATCAATTGTAAATCCTTGATCTTCGGCAACAATACGAGATAAATCAGCAGGAAAACCAAATGTATCATACAACTCAAAAACAATATCTCCGGGAACAACTTTAGATTCACCTAATTGTTCAATAATTTGGTTTAATCTATTTAATCCTTGCTCAATTGTTCTTAAGAAAGAAGCTTCTTCTTCACGAATTACACCAGTAACAATACCTTCTTGTTTTACTAATTCTGGGAAAAAATCTCCCATTTCAGCTTTCAAGATTGGGTATAATTTATAAATAAATGGTTCGTTTAAGTTTAAGAAACGGTATCCGTAAGAAATAGCACGACGTAAAATACGACGAATAACATATCCTGCACCAGTATTAGAAGGTAATTGACCATCTGCAATTGCAAAAGCAACTGCACGTAAATGATCTACTATCACACGAATTGCAATGTCTGTTTTTTCAGCTGATCCGTAGTTTACTCCAGAAATTTCTTCTAATTTTTGAATCGTTGGTTGAAAAACATCCGTATCATAGTTAGATGTTTTTCCTTGTAAAATCATTGCTAAACGCTCAAATCCCATTCCAGTATCAATGTGTTTTGCAGGTAAAGATTCAAGAGAACCATCTGCTTTACGTTGATATTGCATAAATACAAGATTCCAAATCTCAATAACTTGAGGATGATCCATATTTACTAATGATTTTCCATCTACAGCTAAACGATCAGCTTCTGGACGAATGTCAACATGGATTTCAGAACATGGACCACAAGGACCAATATCTCCCATTTCCCAGAAGTTATCTTTTATTCCCAAAAAGGATTCTATCTTCTGCAATATGTTCTTTCCAAAGGTCTAATGCTTCTTGATCTAAAGATGTTCCATCTTTTTCATCACCTTCAAAAACAGTTACATAAATTTGATCTTTAGATATACCGTATTTTTCTGTTAATAATTCCCAAGCCCACGCAATTGCTTCTTTTTTAAAGTAATCACCAAAAGACCAGTTTCCTAACATTTCGAACATAGTATGGTGGTATGTATCTTTCCCAACATCATCCAAATCATTGTGTTTACCAGAAACACGAAGACATTTTTGAGTATCCGCAATACGATTACTTTTGGGAGTTCCATTCCCTAAAAAGAATTCTTTGAATTGTGCCATTCCAGAATTATTAAACATCAAAGTTGGGTCGTCTTTTAGTACGATTGGAGCAGAATCAACAATTAAATGTTGTCTTTGTTGAAAAAAATCTAAGAATTCTTTTCTAATATTTTTGGACTTCATTATAGTTTATAATATTTTTATCGTTTGATTAACAATGATTCATGTAAAATTGCGTTTACTTTGCAAACGCTTACAAAGATAAGAAAACAATAAAATAGATAATGGAAAATAATAGTTTTAAGTTAGAAGCAACCCAAGAAACCTATACTTTAGAAAATTCCAAATCTAAAAACCTCAAAAAAACTAATTTACCTTGCAGCATTTCTTTTAACAGCTGTAATTTCTGGTAGTTTTACTTCTTATATTTACACCAAAAATATTACGATTCCTTCAGAGCAACAAATGTTGACAGAATTAAATCAAAACAAAAATGATTTAAAAAGGTACAAAAAGAATATCAAAATTTGGTTCTAAAAATGAGTGAAGCACAAACAGCTTTGACAAAATTAGAAGAAAAAGATGCAGATATTTATCGCAATGTTTATGGATTAGAAGAAATCCCAGAGGAAGTAAGACAAGTTGGTTTTGGAGGTAATGATCGTTACGAAGATTTAAAAAAATTACCAAACGGAAAATTTGTTGCAGAAACGGCTAGAAATATGGATATATTATTGAAGAAAATCGAATTTCAATCGAAATCTTTTGCTGATATTAAAGCTGCTTCATTAGGTAAAGAAAAAGAATTTGCTTCGATTCCTGCAATTCAACCAATTGCAGAAAAAAATATGACAAGAATGGCTTCAGGATTTGGGAGTCGTTTTCATCCAATTCTAAAAATACATAAAATGCATAAAGGAATTGATTTTGCAGCGCCAACTGGAACACCAATTTATGCAACTGCAGACGGAATTGTAAAATCTGCTGGTTCTTCTAATGGTTACGGAAATATGGTCATGATTAACCATGGAAATGGTTATGAAACACTTTATGGTCACATGAGTAAAATAAAAGTTCGTAACGGACAACGAGTAAAACGTGGCGATATCATTGGAAATGTAGGAAGTACAGGAATGTCTACTGGAGCTCATTTACATTATGAAATTCATGAGAATGGAAATGTAATTAATCCATTGAATTATTTTTACAAAGACATCAGTCCAGATGAGTTTGTAAAACTGTATGAAGAATCACAAAAAATGTCAGTATCTTTGGACTAATGTTCGTAGAATTACCAGATAAATTATATTATTCGATTGGCGAAGTTTCACGCGCTTTTGACGTGAATCCATCGCTCATACGTTTTTGGGAAAAAGAATTTGATATTATTCAACCTAAAAAAAATAAAAAAGGAAATCGTTTTTTACTCCAGAAGATATCAAAAATTTAAAGCTAATTTATCATTTGGTAAAGGAAAGAGGTTATACTTTAGAAGGTGCAAAAATTGCACTAAAGGAACAAAACGGAATTGTGCAAGATGTAGAACTCATTGCACGTTTAGAAAATATAAAAGCCGAATTACAAAAAATAAAATCGAGCTTAGATGAATTAGAAGATGAGTAATATTTTACTCATCTTTTTTTATTTTAGACTCATCAACTCATTTTCAGAATATTAATTTTAATATTGAAATTCACTTCTAGTTTTAGCATTTCATTTGATAAAAAGTTCAAGTGAAAATTGTAACTTAGGCATTCAAAAAATAATAAATCCACATGTACTTAATATTTGATACTGAGACAACTGGTCTACCAAAAGACTGGAATGCGCCCATTACTGATTCGGATAATTGGCCAAGATGTATACAAATTGCTTGGCAACTGCATGATGAAATGGGACGTTTAATAGAACATGAAGATTATTTGGTAAAACCAGATGGTTTTGATATTCCATATGACTCAGAACGTATTCATGGTATTTCTACTGCTCTGGCAACAGAGGATGGAATTCCGTTAGATGAGGTTTTAGAAAAGTTTAATCAAGCACTTGCTCAAACTAAGTTTATTGTTGGTCAAAACCTTGGTTTTGATATTAATATTATGGGTGCTGAATTTTATCGATTAAATTATGAAAATGATTTAATTGAAAAACCTGTATTAGACACTTGTACAGAAGTTACAGCTGAATTATTAAAACTTCCTGGAGGTCGTGGAGGTAGATATAAGTTACCTACATTAACAGAATTACATAAATATTTATTTGGAGTTCCTTTTGGAGAAGCTCATAATGCAACTGCCGATGTGGAGGCGACCACTCGTTGTTTTTTTGAGTTGATAAGAACTAGAGTTTTTACAAAAGAAGAATTACAAGTTGAGGACGATTATTTTCAATTGTTTGATGAGGTAAATCCTACAAGAATTTCATCTGTCGGATTAAATCATATTAACCTTAAAAAGCTTCTGAAGAAGTTGCTAAAAATTAGCAAAAGATGCACCTTCTATTGACGCGCCAGTAATTACGCAAGAAACTTTAGAATTATTTCAGAAAGCAAAATTTGCACACTTACATAATCACTCGCAATTTTCTATCTTACAATCGACCATTTCTGTTAAGGATTTGGTTTCTGCTGCTTCTAAGTTTAAAATGCCTGCAGTTGCAATGACCGATCATGGGAATATGATGGGGGCTTTTCATTTTATTGCAGAAGTTCAAAATCATAACAAAGCTGCAAAAGAGAAAAAATGCAGAATTGATTGCCGAAGGTAAAGAACCAACCGAAGTTGAACTAAACCAATTATTGGAGCTGAGTTTTTTGTTTGTGAAGATCATCTAGATAAATCAAAAAAGACAACGGCTATCAGATTGTAATTATAGCAAAAAATAAGAATGGTTATCATAATTTGGCAAAAATGGCATCTATTGCATATACAGCAGGATTCTATTATGTGCCAGAATTGATAAAAAAGTAATTCAACAATACAAAGAAGATTTAATTGTTCTTTCTGGAAATTTGCAAGGTGAAATTCCGAACAAAATATTAAACATTGAGTGAAAAACAAGCAGAAGATGCTTTGATTTGGTGGAAAGAAGAATTTGCAGATGATTTTTATATCGAATTGATGCGTCATAATCAAGAAGATGAAAATCGTGTGAATCAAACCTTGATTTCTCTTGCAAAAAAACATCAAGTAAAACTAATCGCAACAAACAATACTTATTACGTTAATCAAAATGATTCTAATGCGCATGATATTTTATTATGTGTAAGAGATGCAGAAAAACAATCTACACCAATTGGTAGAGGTAGAGGTTTTCGTTTTGGTTTACCAAATCAAGAATATTATTTTAAGTCGGAAGCTGAAATGAAACAATTATTTCAAGATATTCCAGAAGCAGTAATTAATATTCAAGAGATAATAGATAAAATTGAAGAGTATACACTTTATAGAGATGTATTACTTCCAAAATTTGATATTCCAGAAGAGTTTCATCAACGATGAAGATGATGCTGATGGAGGAAAACGTGGAGAAAATGCTTATCTGCGAGATTTAACTTACAAAGGTGCTGAAAGACGATACGCAGAAATTACAGATGAAATTAGAGAAAGGTTAGATTTTGAACTCGCAACTATAGAAAAAACGGGATATCCAGGTTATTTCTTAATTGTACAAGATTTTATTGCTGCAGCAAGAGAAATGGGAGTTTCTGTAGGTCCAGGTCGTGGATCTGCTGCAGGTTCTGCAGTTGCTTACTGTTTAGGAATTACAAACCTTGATCCTATCCAGTACGATTTACTTTTCGAGCGTTTCTTGAATCCTGATCGTGTATCGATGCCCGATATTGATATCGATTTTGATGATGAAGGACGATCATTGGTTATGGATTATGTAATTGATAAATATGGTGCAAATCAGGTAGCACAAATTATAACATATGGTACAATGGCTGCCAAATCTTCTATAAAAGATACTGCTCGTGTATTAGATTTACCTTTGTTTGATGCCAATAGAGTTGCAGGATTAATTCCTAATATGAAACTGGCTAAAATATTTAATTTAGATGAAAAAGCTTTAAAAGGAGCTTTAAGATCAGAAGAATTAGAAGCGGTAAACGAACTGAAAAGACTTTCTGATGGAACTGATTTAACAGCAGAAACTATTCAGCAAGCAAAAATATTAGAAGGTTCTGTTCGTAATACTGGTATTCACGCATGTGGAGTTATTATTACGCCAGATGATATTACAAATTTTGTTCCTGTAACAACAGCTAAAGATTCTGATTTATATGTAACACAATTTGATAACTCGGTAGCTGAAAGTGCAGGATTATTAAAAATGGACTTTTTAGGGCTAAAAACATTAACCTTAATAAAAGATACGGTTAAGTTGGTTAAAATGCGTCATGATATTGATATTGATCCAGATCAAATTCCTATTGATGATGTAAAAACATATGAACTTTTCCAACGAGGAGAAACAGTAGGGGTTTTCCAGTACGAATCGCCTGGAATGCAAAAATACATGCGCGAATTAAAACCTACTGTATTTGCAGATTTAATTGCGATGAATGCTTTGTACCGACCTGGTCCGTTAGAATATATTCCATCATTTGTACGTCGTAAAAATGGAGAAGAAGAAATCACTTATGATTTAGATGCTTGTGAAGAATATTTGGCAGAAACTTACGGTATTACTGTCTATCAGGAGTAATGTTGTTATCACAGAAATTAGCAGGTTTTTCTAAAGGTGATGCCGATGTATTGCGTAAAGCAATGGGGAAAAAGCAGAAAGCAGTTTTGGATAAAATGAAACCTAAGTTTGTAGAACAAGCAGCAGAAAAAGGTCATGATCCCAAAGTTTTAGAAAAAATATGGACAGATTGGGAAGCGTTTGCTTCTTATGCATTTAATAAGTCCCATTCAACATGTTATGCTTGGGTTGCTTATCAAACAGCTTATCTCAAGGCGCATTATCCTGCAGAATACATGGCGGCAGTTTTGTCGAATAATATGAATGATATCAAGCAAGTTACATTTTTTATGGAAGAATGTAAACGTATGGGAATTCAGGTTTTAAATCCAGATGTAAACGAATCAATTTCTAAATTTAATGTAAACGAAGAAAACGCAATTCGTTTCGAATGGGTGCTGTGAAAGAGTTGGAACTGCAGCAGTAAAATCGATTCTGATAGAAAGAGAAGAAAACGGAAATTTTCAATCGATTTATGATTTTGTAAAAAGAGTTGATTTAAGATCAGTTAATAAAAACAATCGAGAATTTAATTTTGCTGGAGGATTTGACCAATTTGAGTTTCATCGTGGACGTTATTTTTATATAGAAGACACAACAACAAATCTAGAGAAAATAATTAAATACGGAGCAAATTATCAGGCACAAAAAGAAAGTGCGCAAACTTCTTTGTTTGGTGACGCTTCGGGTGAAGTAGAAGATGTTGTTCCTAATTTACCAGATTGTGATAAATGGAATATGGTCCAACAACTTTCTAAAGAAAAAGAGGTTGTCGGTATGTATATTTCTTCGCATCCGTTAGATGATTTTAAAGAAGAATTATCTCTAGTTACAAATCTTACTGATTCAACAATTAAAAGGTAATGAAGAAAATTTGTTAGAAAGAGAATTGTCTTTGGGAGGAATTATGAGTAATGTTCAACATCGAATTTCTAAGAACGGAAACGAGTTTGGTATTTTTACTTTTAGTGATTATTCTGATTCTTATGAATTTACATTGTTTGGTGAAGATTATCTGAAGCATAAATATTTCTTTGATGAAAATAGATTCTTAAATATTCGAGTTGTCTTTTCTCAACGGATTTTTAAGGATAAAGAAGGAAATGTTACCAGCAGCAGAATGTTTACTAAAATTACTAAAATGCAATTGTTGTCTGATATTCTGAAAACCAATGCTAATAAAATGACAGTAACGTTGGATTTGAATGAAATTACTGAAGAAATGATATTGAAAATGATGGATTTGTTTTTGAAATATCAAGGTGATAAAAGTTTGAATTTTAATATAATAGATAAACAAGAAAAGCAAAAATTAAATTTGCCTTCAGGTAAATTTAAAGTGAATATTTGTAGAGAATTGTTACATGAAATGAAAGAAAATCAAAACATTCATTTTAATCTAAATTAATTATACAACTATCAGTTTAATTAATTAGATGGCAATTACCGATTCAATAATATTTCCTAAATTTGCTTTAGAATTTGAATAAAAAAATACAAGAATATGGCATTAGAAGTTACAGATGCAAGTTTTGAAAACGATGTAATCAATTCAGGAAAACCAGCAATGGTAGATTTTTGGGCAGTTTGGTGTGGACCATGTAGAATGGTAGGACCAGTTGTAGAAGAAATCGCTGGTGAGTATAATGAGCAAGCGGTTGTTGCAAAAGTTGATGTAGATACAAATCAAGAAATCGCTGCGAAATACGGAATTAGAAATATTCCTACAATTTTGTTTTTCAAAGATGGAGAAGTAGTAGATAAAGTGGTTGTGTTGCTCCTAAAGAACAATTGGAAGAAAATTGAAAGCACTTTTCTAAAAAATAATTAATTGATTTATAAATCAATACCAAAAACTCAGTAAAAAACTGAGTTTTTTTATGCAAATTTTTAGGAAGTATTAAAAAACCGTGTATATTTGCAATCCGAAACTGATACACTGATCCGGTAGTTCAGTTGGTTAGAATACTTGCCTGTCACGCAGTGGATCGCGGGTTCGAGTCCCGTCCGGATCGCAGAAGTTCTTTATACTAGAAAAAATATTTAAATAAACTGATCCGGTAGTTCAGTTGGTTAGAATACTTGCCTGTCACGCAAGTGGTCGCGGGTTCGAGTCCCGTCCGGATCGCTTTTTTAGCTATGTTTATTTAAATAAAACTGATCCGGTAGTTCAGTTGGTTAGAATACTTGCCTGTCACGCGTAGTCGCGGGTTCGAGTCCCGTCCGGATCGCCAACAAAAAGCCTTCTAAGAAATTAGAAGGCTTTTTTATTTTAACCATTCGATCACATCGTTTAACATTTCTTGATTTATAGTATGTGATTCATTATAAGAATGAAATTCTGGTTTCAATCCTTTTTCTTTTAAAATTTTACTGCGTCGAGCGCGTATTGATAATTGAGTACATCGTCTTGTTTGCCATGAGAAATAAAGATTTTTAGATTATGTAATTCACTGTTTTCTTTGATTAATGGTTTGACTTCTGGTAATAAACGACTACTCATCACAGCATTTTTATTTTTTAGTTCGGTAAGCGCAACTGAATAACTCATAATTCCACCTTGACTGAATCCCATTAAATAGACTTCATTTTCATCAAAATTTTCAACTTTTTGTAAATCATCAATAAATTGAATAATCTCTTTTCTAGCTTGTTCTGCTTGTTGTTCATTAATTACAGGTTTTCCCGAAGAAAAATCAACTTGAAACCAAGCGAAACGATTTGGTCCAAATGTTAGAGGTCCTCGAGCTGATACAATTAAAAATTTATCTGGTAAAAGATCTGCATAAGCGAACATATTTTTTTCGTTACTACCAACACCATGTAAAAGGATTAATAAAGGTGGTTTAGGTGAATTGATAGTTGGTTTTCTTACCAAATACGCTAAGGTTGGTTGTGGATTTTTTTCTGACATATCACTGCAAATGAAGTTTATTAATAAAATTGGAATGATGAATTTCATTCGGTTTGATTTTTTTAATGATGTAAAAAGTTATTCTCTATTGAATTAAAAAATCTTGATGTATCGTAAGGTTTTATATTTCTTGATGCTTTTGTAATTTTATCGGATAGAAAATAGACTTATGAATAAAATTTTCTGGCAAATGCATTGGTCACTAATTCTAAAAATCAAATGTTAGCAGTTCGTAAAAGAATTCGAATTATTACCAGATGGTTGGAGGTAAATTAGAAAAACAAGAAACGATTTTGAAAACTTTACAAAGAGAGTTTTTAGAAGAGATTGGTCTTGATATTTCTCAGCATGAAATTCAATTTTAGGGGAATACGAAACTTTGGCAGTAAATGAAAAAAATACACTAGTTCATGCTAATTGTTTTCATGTAAAGTTGAATGATCAAGACGTGATTAAGATCTCAAAGAGATAGAAGAATATGTTTACATTAATAAAAGTGATTATCAAAACTATCAATTAGCATTTGTTAGAAGAATTTAGTTTGCCAATTTGGTTAGAGATGAATTAAGAATAAATTTTAAGTTGTTGATTATTAATAATTAAAACGATGTCCCTTTTTTGTCCACCTTCAATATTACAGTTTTTGTAATGTTTACAATAGTTTTGTTAAACAATCATGAAAGATTAAAAATTTGAAAATCAATTAAGGGATTATTTAGCCACCCGATTTTAATCATACCATTAACTACAAAAGACTGTATCGCCCGATCAGTCTTTTTTATTTAAAAATTATTTTATAGCGACATTATTTGGCGTTTTATGAAACTATATTTGTCATGTAAAAGTTCAGGAAAATTAATTATTAGAAGTTAATTTCGATATTTATTCTTTATTTTTACAAAGCAATTTAATACCATAAATATTTAAAAGTTGGAGATGAAATTCCAGAATTTTCTGCTTTAGATCAAAATGGAAATCAAGTATCTAAAAAAGATTTTTCAGGAAAGAAATTGGTGGTTTTCTTTACCCAAAGGCAATGACACCTGGTTGTACTGCAGAAGCTGGATTTACGTGATAATGAAAATGCTTTGAAAGCAAAGGTTGAAATTGTTGGTGTAAGTGCAGATGCTGTAGAAAAGCAAAAAAAATTTGCTGATAAAAACGAATTACCATTTCCTTTATTAGCAGATGAAGATCATACAATACTAAATGCCTTTGGAGTTTGGGGACCTAAAAAATTTATGGGACGAGAATTTGACGGAATCCACAGAACAACATTTATTATTGATGAAAATGGAATAATTACAGATGTAATCGAAAAAGTAAAAACAAAAGAACACGCAAAACAAATTTTAGAAAAATAAAAAAATATAATGAGCGATTTAGATAATAAAAAGAAAAGCGTTACAGTTGGTTTTGGACAAGATGGACAAAGCATATGGAAAAGTACTGTAATGCGTATGGGCGATAATGCAATAGATGATAAAATAGAAGTAATTCCTTCGGGTTCTTTGGTTTAGATTTGCTTAGGAATTGGAGGTTACCCAAGAGGCTGTGATAGAAATTTATGGAAGAATCTTGGGGAAAACGACTTTAAAAGATTGCAGGCTCAAACAAGGTGTTTGCTCGTTTATTGATCAGAACATGCGATGTTTCTATGCAGAAAAATTAGGTGTTGATGTAGAAAATTTAATTATTTCTCAACCGGACAATGGTGAACAAGCTTTAGAGATTGCAGATAATTTGATTAGATCTGGAGCAATAGATTTATCTAATGATTTTAGCTGCGCTTACACCAAAGGCAGAATTGAGGGCAAATGGGAGATTCTCTTGGGATTACAAGTTTTGATGTCACAAGCTTTGCTAAGTTGACTTCTACCATTTCTAAAACAAAATGTACGCGATTTTTATCAATCTTACGTGAGAAAATTGGTGTAATGTTCGGAAATCCAGAAACAACAACTTGGTAATGCATTAGTTCTATGCTCTGCCGTTTAGATATTCGTCGTTCTTCTCAAATTAAAAAAGACGAAGTGATTGGTAATATGCGAAAGAAAAGTGGAAAAACAAAGTTGCACCCCATTTGACAACAGGTTGATATTTGACGGTGAAGGTGTTCTGTTGGTGAAAATTTAATTTGCAGATAAAGGCGTTTACAAAAATCTGGGGTCTTGGTATTCTTATAACGATAGAAATTGGGACAAGTCTTGATCTTAAAAGATTTTAAAATAACCCAAATTTCTGAAGAAATTGAAAAAAATTTAGAACTGATCAAAGGTGGTCAGAAAATAAAAAATTTAAGCCCTGGAAAGAGGCTTTTTTATGGATAAAAATTGATTTGATCAATTTCTTATTTAAGAAAGTTTTTTAAACAAATCATCTTTTAATATTTTTTTTGGTAATTGGATTTTTTGTTAATTTTACAAATT
>JAHBCN010010208.1:0-32332 GCA_019359885.1 Listronotus oregonensis | reverse complement strand
CAAAGAATATTATAGTTCCACTATAGAAAAACCATCCAGTGTTAAAATTTTGAATCTCCTATGGAAGCAGACTTTTCGAGCCTGCTTCCATCGAGCCAGAACGCGACCGGGCGCCTGACCGCGTTGCCAAATTGTTTGCCGTTGGAAGCTGGCTGCTAGGCTAGCTCCGTCGACTATGAGTTTAATAATATTATATTAATAATATATTTTGTTTTGTGACCGCCGTCGCGCACTCTCGCAGTATCGATGTACACCTGCGCGGGAATCGACGGACTTAATACTGTTTAATAATATGGCTTCGAATGCTGGCAATTTATGCCAATATTATGATTGCAGACGAAGTAGAAGAACGGACAATGTTCGATTATTCAGATTTCCCTATAAAAATCAAGCCATTTTAGAACAATGGATGATTATAAATGCTTTTAAGCTTAGTTTTAAAATAAAAATTAATATTTCAATATCAAATATTTATTTCTTCTACCGGGTGGCCGGGTGGTGCATCGCCAAGCTGGCCATTGGAAATCTCATGTTAATTAACACTTCCAAATATTATGGTTTTCCTGTACAGGGTAGCCCACCGTACACGCGTCGGTCTAAGCTATGCACTTTTTTGCTTTTTAAATAAATGCAAAATCATAAAGAGCACATTTTAAAATTAACAAGCAAAAAAGCGTTTAAAACACATTATTGAAAACTTTTTAAAAATATTCCATAGCGAACCAAAAAAAAAACGTTTAATGAACGTTTTTTGTGGTAGGTTTTTAAAAACTCGAAGGAACAAAAACTTATTTTTGCGGACTTTGAAAAAACGTTTTGTAAACGTATTTTACGAAGATTTTTAAAATATCAATAAAAATCGTTTAAAAACGTCTCTTTTAAAATCATTTTATAAACATTTTGGTACGGATCTAAAAAACGTTTAATGGACGTTTTTTGTTGTAGAGTTTTAGACCAGCCACTTTAACTTGTTCTAAAAACGCCCTTTGACTTTTTATTAAAACATATTTTTGCGTAAACGTTTTTTATACAAAAGTTATAAGTTTACTTACAAATAAGGTCATTTAAATCGCATATTTTAACCCTTAAGTGCTGACCTCCAATTTTAGAACATAAGCACTGATGTGGCGTCTACGGGACTACGCAAAAACTTTGTTTTTTTTTGAAAAAGTTAAAAAATAGTTAATAAAAATTAGTGATATATATTTAGTACATATCTTAAGATAAGAAAAATGCCTAAACAAAATAAAAAGGAAAGGGGAAAAAAGGTTTTGGTAAAATAAATATCAAAAATATTTTCATTTTAAAAATGCTAGTAGTCTGTGGGACGACCCTCAAGGTAGGTAGGTAGGTTTAAAGTGAGTGGGTATAACACCCTTTCACCCTTAAGGTACTTAAGGGTTAAATGCAACACCCTGTGTTGAACTAGCTAATTAAATTTATAATTTAATTGTCTATCAATCAGTAGATGGGTTCCCTATCTAAATGTAATAGTTTTCCTGGTACCCAGACTTTTTATTGGTTTGACCATGAATAAACAAAATTTTAGATTTTTTCATTTTTTATAAAAAAAAAACTTTTATTAGCTAAGAATTGTAGTTTTTTGCTGTTTAGATAAGTCAAACATATTATTTTTAATTGTTGGAAAAAATTTGAATATTAAAAGCAAACTTATTATTGTATTTTAAGAAAAAGTAATTGTAGTGTTTATTTAGGGCGGTAGGTTTATCAACGAATAACATTATTAAAAGATGCACAAAATTTGCCAATTTTTTAAATGCATAAGTTAATTGTTTTTAAATTTAGGAGCACTCGGAGTTATGGCAACAGCAGGCTTTATCACTCTATAGCGACCTAAAAAATTGGAATTTTGGTTATTTATGGTCAAACCCAAGAATTGTTAACCACAGAGGATGTCCAGATAGATTGCATTTTTCTGCCAACTAACCAATGCTTGTTACGTTACGTTACATTACCAGAAGTCCCTCAAAAGAATTTTGTGCAATCGCAGTGAGCTTGGATGGCTTGGCGCCGAACATTTGGTGACGTCACAAACCGGCAGAATTTTTATCCTGAGCCGGCCATCCTTTGTATTTGAAAATTCTTAGGTCAAACCAATAAAAAGTCTATATAGCATCAAAAAAGTGATTTACATTAGGTACAGGAAACCCAAATACAGATTGATAGACAATTAAATTTGGAATTTAATTAGCTACTTAAAAACAGGATTTTCTATATAAAATAAGCGAGTTAAACGCCCTATTTGTAAATGAATTTCAAAAAATTTTTCAGCTACCCAGAACAATACTAATATACAGGGTGGTCCTTTTAAAGTGTTAAAATCCAATATACGAGAAACGGCTTGGTTGAGGGACCCTTTTTAACAGCATACGTAACTTTGTAACTCTTTTCAGTTTTTGGGGGTGGGTGGTAACTTTTAAATGGTAAATGGAAAAGTGTAGTTCTTTCCAGATTCATAATCCCCAAAAAACTTTCTACTTTTACTGAAGGCAATGAGGCAATTTGATAGGAGTTTGTAACATATTTTTACTTAAATTTTCACAGAAAGTAGAAATTTAGTAAAAGTGTTCATACATTTTTTCGTAGTACTAATATTTTTCATTATTGAGATTGAAATTATTAAATTTTTCGAATCGATAAAAATCAAGTTTTTAAGTTTTTACATGGGTTTTTCACGAATAACTACTAAAATTATTGCGAGTTATTCGCAATAAAATTAAAAGAGATTAATTATTTGTAGCTCTATAAAGCCCTACAAAAATAATAAAAAAGTTTCAATCATTTAAACTAATATTTTACCAATCAACCGAAAATTCAAGCCACTTCGAGCTATATTTTAAAACGGTATACTTTATTTTACCGGTATAATTTGTATGCAATTCTACTTTTTTTTTCCTATTTATATCTATTATATTGGTTTATAAGAATTGTTAGAGGTGGCTTTTAAGGATTGAAAATTTGCTCAAGAATAAAATTGGTAATATTTCAGGCAGTAATATTTTTAATTATTAAATCTGTCAAGCTATTAATTTTTTGGGGATAAATCTTTTTTTTAATTAAGCTATAATAAGGGTTGATTTATAAGGGTCGAAAAGTTGCGAAATTAAATTAGTACATATTTTAAGCAACAACATTCTAAAAGTAAAGCAACTTAATTCCAAATTTTCATAAAAATTGAAACTGTACAAAAAAATTCGGAGGTCAAACACCTTTTTCTTCCTATCCACTGTACTATTTAGGATCAACGCATAATTTAATGTCAATGTCATTATGATGAATTCAACAAAATTATGAGAAGTGCAACAGAAAAAATAAAATTATTTTATTTTAATAGGTGTTCAAATTGACGGCCATTTTGTTCTAAGCATTTATCAAACTTTTTCAATATGGCCGTTATTTTAAACACCTATTAAAATTAAATGGTTCATATTTTTTCTGTTACACTCTCTTAATTTTGTTAAATTTACCATAGTAACATTGATAATGAATTATAAGTTGTTTCTAAAGTAGATTTTTTTAGAGCATACGAATCTGGAAAGAAATCACCCCTTTCCATTTACCTTTCGCAAGTTACCCTCCACTGCTAAAAAGTGGAAAGGGTTACAGTTACGTATGCTGTTAAAAAGTGTCCCCCAAGGTCCCGTTGCATCACTTCAAATTTCAATTTTTTAATAAGCCCCTCTCTCTATATTAGCTTGTAATACTTTTAAAGAACCACTTTTTACATAGTAGGCTTTATGCAATTAACAAATTAAGATTAAAAGTTCCTATTTAAATTTCATTATAACTGACGTATTATATCTGGATATTGTATTTCAGGAAATGTTTCGCTTGTGGGACTTAGTGGTAAAGTTTTAGGAAATAAATATATTTGCGACCCACATTTTACAGAAAATGATTTCAAAACGAAAAAGAAAAAATTAAAAAAAAAAAGCAGTACCAAAAAGTACATAGAGAACAATCTACTAGCTTAAAAGTTAAAACTTTTTTACTTTATATATAACCTATATATGTAAATTTTGTAAATGGACATTGGAAAAAAATAAAAGAGAAGTTTTCAACAAAAATTAAAAAATCTTAAACACCAATAAAAAGTCTATTTTGATAAATAACAATTTAGCTCTGTAATATAATATAATGCAGCAGATTTTTAAAGTAAATATTTTTTGGTACTATATCGCTTTACCTATATATTTTAATAATACAACCTTATCGTTTTTATGACGTGATGGTCATTTTTACCGCAGTGTTTATTGCTTGATTAAATTAAGCTTTGTTTTGACTTTGCCAAATGTTATGATATTTGTCACACCTCAAAACGGATTAATAATTAATTTATCCAGTTTTAAACACTGCGGTGCAAATGGTTATAAGTGGAACCTTTATATTCTTTAGCTATTTGTACCATGTAAAAGTACCTACTTAAATACTTCACATTGGCAACGCCGCGTCTAATTTGGAGGGTTACCGCGCAAAAAAATATTTTATCCGAGAGCATTGATATCTCCACACCGATTAAATGTGTTCCATTTAGATGAGCTATCTATTCGTAGTAGTATCAATCTTTGCTTCAGTGTGGTGAGAGGGAGTTTGTTCACACGGGACTTAAATTTTTGGAGATTGGGAGGAGAAGGAATAACTTCTGCGGGCAACAGGTTCCATAGTCTTGACACTCTAGGGATGAAGGAGCGAAGAAAGCGGGGCCTCTCTAACTGAACTGTAAAAGGATGCATAAAAGTTGCACTACGTGTTGCTCTGTTGGGAGCTGCCAGAGAAGGAATTATACTGGCCAACTCCTCTGAGCAGAAGCCGTGAAAATACATATAGAAGAGCGACAGATCCCCTACAGCTCGACGGTGGGCAAGAAGAGGAAGCTTTTCTGTGAGCGTTGGATCATTAATAAGACGAACGGCTCTTCTTTGAATGGAGCCCAGAATGCTAAGTGTTGTAGGGGACGCCATTCCCCAGACATGAGAACAATATTCTAAAGAGGGTCTGATTTGGGATACATACAGAGTGTACAGATTGGAAGAAGAGAAATATTTTCTGGCTCGGAAGAGAAATCAATCTTTTTGAAGCTGCCGAAGCTATGGATAAAATGTGTTTGTCAGTTGAGGTTATTCTCAAAAGTAACGCCGACAAGATTAAACGACTCTTTGTTCTGCAGAACTTGGCCGCTCATATGTAAGGGATGATTATTTGTAGACTTTTTTTGCGACAGCGAACATAACTGTGTTTTCGAGGCATTAAACTGAACAAGATTTTTGGCGCCCCAATCCAAGATAAGTTTGAGGTCTTGTGAAACTTGTGTGTCTTGTCCTAACACTTTTTCTGTTTTAGTTCAAATACCATCAAAATAATCAAGCATTTGAGCAACTTTTAAAGGTTTTGAATCTCTACAAAATAGCGTATTAGGTGTTTGCGATTAAACGATTTTGTTTGATTAAATTATTTTTATTTTCTAAAAATTACATTTTTTATTGATCGTTATAAAATTGACCTGTTTCTTCGTTTTCGATTGTAAGAGAGAGGAAAGTCTATTGTCCTTTTTCACAAGCTCGCAGCAGCACTGGCACCGAGGTTAGCCAATGTTCGTCGACCAAATTAAAAATCTTACGAGGACCAAACGCAAAGTTAGCAAGTCCAAGCATTAAGTATTCTGAAAATATAAGAAATTATTAATATTATTAAGTTGTAACAACATAAATAAGAATAAAAATATTAAAACATTTAAAATGCTATAAAAATAAAGAACTAAGTAATAGGATCTATTGTTTAATATAAAGAGCAGGGCCACCGTCAGAAAAAATTTAGAGGGGGTCACAAAGCTTAAGTCAATTTACTAGTCTAGAACATAGATATATAAGCAAAGGGAGATATAACCGTTCATTCATAAATTGGCTTTTGTTGTGTATCAAACATTCATAATGTGTAAGAAAAGGAAAAAATTCCCTGCAGGCAACGTCGCAAATTTTTAGCAGCGCAAATCGTGGCGGACCACCAGTGGCGTAGTTCGTTTACAAAAACTATTTATCTATAGAAAATTACGAACATATATTTTTTTAGTATATTATCCAAAAATAGCTATTTTATGAGACTCAGTCCAAATAAAGTGCCATTACAACTTTTTTGGTCTGTTTCGAGGAACATGCAAGTAAAAAAAACTATTGGTTCAATACAATAATTAAACTTTATTTATTACATAAAGTGACACTTCTGAAAACTGGCATTGTTAACCGTTAACCATACATAATAAAAAGCTTAAATCTGTTTTTTTAACCTTATCGCAATTGCCCGTGTTTTTATCTTCATCGGTATCCACACCGATTTTTATAGATTTACTTTTATGTCATAAAAAGAAATAACAGATCATCTGACAGCCATTAAAGTCGACTAATGAGATCAAAAACGCATGCAATACCATTTTGTAAAAGTGAGAGGAGGAAATTAATAGACCAAAAATGTGTAGTTCAGTACGAATATCAAAATATAATTGGAAGTTTTTAGGAAAATAAATTAAAATTTGGGATTTGGATTTAAATAAAAAATCTATAGTGTAGTTAATTTTTCTTATCTAACTTTCGACATCAGACAAGCTAGTCAAAGGTAAAAATCTCTAAAAATCCTAATACCTTATTCAGTACGCATTGAAACACATGAATGGGTAACAGACGGGCAACGCCATCTACTGACCAAAAAATCTATTTTTAGGACCCTTTCTTGTAAATAAATTTCATTTTCTTAATTAAATAGGTATTTTAACTTCTATGTTTTTAATGTTTTTTGATTACAAGGAAAGCAAAAAGGTAAGAAAAAATTTAACTGTTTTTTGCATATAATTCTTAACTAATCCAAGAATATTTAACTAAATATTCATTTCTATTTGTGATAATATCACAAGGTTAAAAATAATCTAAAAGATTTTGGCAATTTGTGGTAAGTAGATATTCTTTTCAAATCCAAGTTGGGAAAACCATATTTTTTTCTCTCCGGGTCAACGGGGAAAACCTTAAATCAAATTTTATAATTGAAATCGTTCATATCCTATATTAATCTAATAATAAAGTTTATAACATAAACTATACCTTGATGGTTACTTTCAATCGATTATAAAATAATTAAACAATTTTTTCGTTAGTTATATAATCAAATTTTATGCTAAAATAAGTAAACAGTCGTTGTCTGCACAAAAATATAACATAAAAGGTATTAACAACAAAATGTTATTTGTTCGCCATGGTTTTGCACGTCAATGAAGTGAAGTTTTATAAAAGAACTGTTTAAACTTACCTGTGAAACGAAATATTTTGTTACGAGAATCCAGTTTTCCACAAACCTGGCAATTCACAACCATTTTCTAGTCTGTTTTTAAAAATGATACATAAAATATTAAGAAAATATTCTTATAACCGCACTTTAAAAACACAAATCTCCCTCTGAGCTAGTTTAAACAAAATGCAACACCGCCTCACAACACAAATAAAAAAATTTTACTACTAGATGACCGACAACCTTCGTGACCGTAGCGTACGAAACTTATGAATAAACTACAAAAAACAGTGTTGCCCATCTTGACCGTTAATATTCCGTTATGATTATTTTTGAGAATAATATTAATAAAGCAAAATAAAAATCAACTAAAAAACATATTTCTGTCGCTGCTACTAAGTTATTGCATAACGACATGTTATGATCTATGGTCTTTTCAAGAATTCAAAAAGGAAATATTAATAAAGCAATATCCTAAAAATTTGCCAATAAAGGACAATTGGCAAGGGTGCATGTGTATCAAGCACGTTTGACCAAGTGGTCTAGAGAGGTAGACACTATTTCAATGTTTGATTGCTTTTAATTGTAAACAGTTTTATCTCCCTTTGCTTATATATCTATTGTCTAGAATTAATTGAATTAAAAACAAATAAATATACCACAACTTTAATTTCCTAATAATAGTCATACTCCTATGCAATATTGTAAAATTTAAGGACTTAGACGGAAAATGTTTTATTTTAGGTAATTTTTAAAATCCCAGGGGAGGTCGACGGACACCCTCTGACCCCCCCCTGCCGGCGGCCCTGATTAAAAGTAATTTTAGTAGTACAAAAATGAACTTGTTTAAAAATAAAAAGTGAGATAAAGGACTCACACCAAATATACCACTATTGGCTTTAAGGGGCAGTGGCGGCGCTAGACCTCATGTGAAGAAAAAAAAACCGAAGCCGAAGAAAAAAGTCAAATCATAAAATAGTGTATGAGTAAACGACTTTTATTGTTGATAATCAAATGATAACAGAAAATACAAACATACTTTAAAATAGTCGGACTTTTCGACTTTTAGCGTCACTAAATTTTTTCAGGATTGTGTCGGAACTAAGATAGCCGCTATTTCAGCTTCGATTGACAAAACTGATAACACGAATAGTCTGTATTTTGGCTCATCGTGCTTCTCAAATAGGTCTTTATCAATTTTAACTTTGAGAATCTTCTCTCAGCGGAGGCTGTACTGACCGGATCTGTGAGCATGATCCTGATTGTAATGTAAATATTTGGATATATTTCTTCTAAATTATTTTCTAAAATATATTGGATGAGTTGTTTCGCATCGTTGGTAGAGTCTAGTGAATAAGTTTTTAAAAGCTAAAGTTCTTCATATAGTTCGAAAGGCTGTATGTCACTGTTTTCGCCTTCCGAAGTATTGTACCTAAATCATTGCAATGTCCTCTTTTGGTATAGATTTTAAATGATTGATGTCATAAATAAAACCAAATTGCGTAAAATATTCATTGAGCGCTCTAAATCGACAATCGGTGTCGACTATTATAGTATATATCATGGTGTTGCAATTGCATTTTAGGAGATTCAACTGGTTCATCGGTATGTTCATAACCGAACATTCGTTTTTCTTGGTTATTCTTTTTTTTAAATTGTGACTAAATTTCGTAAGTAATTTTTTTACAAATAGTCTAGCTTCTGTTACGTTTTTTCAAATCCAGTATTACGGAATTCTTGAATCCAGCTACAAAATGAACGTACAGTATCAATAACGATTTTCAAGTTGACTTGAACCGATGGCCATAGTTTACTTATATTGTTCTCACGTAGCAATACCTCATACCCAAGGAAGTTTTAAGGTGTATGGAAGCCCAATGCTATGGCCCATTCGATCAAAAAATGTCCAACCCAGTATGAAAATAACTGTCAGAGTTGGCCCCGCCGATTCTGCGCAATAACAAAATTCCACGAAATAATTTAATGTGTTCCCTCTTACACACTGATAAATCAGTTTGTAGTTAGGCACCACATTATACTTCTATCTACTACTTTTTTGATCTTAGGTTGTCTAAGGTTTTTGGTGCAAGGGCGCGCCCGGCCCGTATGAAACTATATCCGCGCTGTACGTCAACCGTCGTCGTCTCATCATTCGTCATTTTCGTTGTGGTTTGTGCCCTTTGCGCCGATTGTTTTGCTTTGTGTGAGTACCTATATTTTGTGGTTGCAGAAGTTTTTTGGATTGATAAAAACCTTCTTATTTTAGTGATTAGTGTTTAATAAATTGTGACTATAATTTTGTGTTTATTGTTTGTTACTTATAATATCGTAACAAGATGATTAGAGGTTGTATGGTTTTGTCTTGCAAATCCAAGGGTAACATACCCGGCATTTTTTACTTTAGGTAAGTATTTCTTATATTTAAATTAGGTGCTTCTTATGAGACGTAACGTTGGGTAACCGAATAAATAATAATATATCAATTATGAATAATAAAATAATAAAAATTTCATAGGAAAGTAAGGCAATCTTAACTATCTTTTAGATGATTTCCACAATGTTTGTGTATTTCTGTGGATTATTAAAAAGAAATAAGGTTTACTTTTAGGTACTTTTATTTCATTTAATAATTTAGTACATTCTTTTAAAGGATCAAAATTATTAATTACTGGGCAGACCAGGCAAATTTTAATATATACAGGTCCCACTAATTGAATGAAAGAAAGTACAATTTTATGCTAAAGTTCCTTTTTGCTTTTTCTGTATTTGTTTAAGAAGAAATTAGATTTTTGGTTTCTTAAACTTACATTATCAACTTCTTAAGCTTGACATACTGTAGACACATAATATTTAACGGATACTGTTACAATGGATACCTAGGTACCAAAGGTTACTAAACATTTTTAACCACTGTTATTCTGTCTCATGAATGTTTGTTATTAGTGAAAAGTATATGCCTAAAAGCAGTAATAAAATTTTTACTTTTTAATGTACAACCAGAATCTTAGGATTAGATTAAACTCATTTAAGATAGTTCTTGCCCTTTTTTTATTACAAAATTGGTACATTAAGTACATAAAACTATCATACAATGTTTGAAATTTATTTTAAAAAATGCTGTTTTTATTTATTTACAAAGCTCCCAAAAATATGGACTATTTAAATAGAAGACTGTAAACTGGGGCCATCTATTCTTTCCATATTATATCAGATGATATAAAATCCAATATTACACAATAATTTTAAATATTCTATGGTAATATCGTTTAATAACCAACAATTTTGTGCAAAAAATTAATAAAAAAAAACAGTGAATGTTGGAATTTGACATTTGATGATGTCAACTTTATAGATAGTAACAAAGAATTATGAAAGTCTGGCTCTGACCTAATATTCATTGCGCAAACCCCGCGGGGCCAACCCCCCTATTCCCACTGCCCTGCACGCCTAGACAATTTTGTTCTACAGTATTGGGCTTCCATACACCTTTAAACTTCCTTGCTCATACCACACGTACCTAATGCAACAAAGTTAACATTTCGTTCAGGACTGCTTCACTGTTGCTTAGAGTTTCGGAATCATTAGTTTTATTTTTCAAATCATTCACGCATTCGATGACATCATCAAATTGTAAAAATATTGCGTTTACTTCTCCAATTCTACTCTCCAAACGCGTTTCAGACAGAGGTTTTAATATTAATTTTAATTTAATTTTAACTATCTCCTAACGCTTGCTTGACTTTGAAAACAGCACATAAATTTTATTGATAAAGCCGAAAAATATTTTGGCTGTCGTTGAAGAGTTAGCTGCATCTATCAAAAGTAAATTCCAGCTGTGGCATCTGCATGGCGTGAATAATGCTCTTGGATTTATATTGAGTAAGCTCATTCGGGCGAAACCAAGGAAGTTTAAAGGTGTATGGAAGCCCAATGCTATGGCCCATTCGATCAAAAAATGTCCAGCCCAGTATGAAAATAACTGCCAGAGTTGGCCCCGCCGATTCTGCGCAATAACAAAATTCCACGAAATAATTTAATGTGTTCCCTACTTACACACTGATAAATCAGTGTGTAGTTAGGCAACACATTATACTTTATGAGACCGTAGTACCGTTTTTGATCTTAGGTTGTCTAAGGTTTTGGTGCAAGGGCGCGCACGGCGCGTATGAAACTATATCCGCGCTGTTCTGTTTGCCGTTGCAACCGTTGTCGTCTCATCATTCGTCATTTTCGTTGTGGTTTGTGCCCTTTGCGCCGTATTAGTTTCGATTGTTTTGCTTTGTGTGAGTACCTATATTTTGTGGTTGCAGAAGTTTTTTTGGGTTGATAAAAACCTTCTTATTTTAGTGATTAGTGTTTATTAAATTGTGACTTTAATTTTGTGTTTATTGTTTGTTACTTATAATATCGTAGCAAGATGATTAGAGGTTGTATGGTTTTGTCTTGCAAATCCAAGGGTAACATACCCGGCATTTTTTACTTTAGGTAAGTATTTCTTATATTTAAATTAGGTGCTTCTTATGAGACGTAACGTTAGGTAACCAAAAAATAATAATATATTAATTATGAATAATAGAATAATGAAAATTTAATAGGAAATAGCAGTGAGAAAAGTAAGGCAATCTTAACTATCTTTTAGATGATTTCCATAATGTTTGTGTATTTCTGTGGATTATTAAAAAGAAATAAGTTTACATTTAGGTACTTTTATTTCATTTAATAATTTAGTACATTCTTTTAAAGGTCCCTCTAATTGAATGAAAGAAAGTACAATTTTATGTTAAAGTTCCTTTTGCTTTTTCTGTATTTGTTTAAAAATAAATTAGATTTTTGGTTTCTTAAACTTTCATTATCAACTTTTTAAGCTCGACATACTGTAGACACATAATATTTAACGGACTTTGTTACAATGGATACCTAGGTACCAAAGGTTACTAAACATTTTTAACCAATATTATTCTGTCTCATAAATGTTTGTTATTAGTATAAAATATATGCCTAAAGGCAGTTATAAAAATTTTCACTTTTTTAAAGTACAACCAGAATCTTAGGATTAGATTAAACTCATTTACACTGTCTTACCCTTCTTTTAACACAAAATTGGTGATAAGTACATGAAACTTTCATACAATGTTTGAAATTTATTTTAAAATATCGTGTTTTTATTTATTTACAAAAATTTTTGGTAAAAAATACAAAACTCACCAAAATATCGACCATTTTGAATGTAAGGCATCTTTCTTTCCATATTATATCAAATGATATAAAATCCAATATTACACAATAATTTTAAATATTCTATGGTAGTATCGTTTAATAACCAAAAATTTTGTGCAAGAAATAAAACAAAACAGTGAATGCTTGAACTTGACATTTGATGATGTCAACTTTATAGGTAGTAACAAAGAATTATGGAAGTTCGGCTCTGACCCACTATTCATTGCGCAAACTCCGCGGGGCCAACCCCCCTATTCCCGCTGTCCTGCTCGCCTGGACAATTTTGTTCTACATTATTGGGCTTCCATACACCTTTAAACTTCCTTGGGCGAAACATACATTTTATAGTGTTGCCAGACACACGATTCTAAATATCTGCAATAATACTCACTTCCATCGTGCATGTGTTCGAAAATAATAAAAGTCAATATCATCTGCTTAGTTTTTCATTCCAAATTGTTCAGAGCGAGATTGGCAAAATTAAAATAAAAATAGGTAACTTGTAAAACTTTTTTGCGAGGCCTCCTAAGGCGCGAGGCCGTTGGCAGTGGCCGACGTCCCCGACGCCTAGCGCCGCCACTGTTAAGGGGAACACTTTGGTAAAGCAAATCTTCATTTTGGAATTTGCAAAAAAAATATGTTTTTCTTGTAAATAGAGGTAGGTATCTAAAAAAATTTAACTGGCTATGGTTTTTATAAAAACAGATAATTTTGCGAAATTTGGAATTTGACGATAAAATTTCATTAAAGCTACAAAAAAAATACAAATAGAGGATTCGCTTTTGAAACTTATAACCCATTTTTTTTTAGAGTTACAAAATAGGTTATTATTGCCTTCGGCTTAGCTGTTCGCCGTGTAGAGCAGAATGCCATGGGTAAGAATTTGCTTGACAAAAAAAACTAGGCACCACGGTGTTTATATTTTTTTTATATTTAGTTATTTTATGTGTTAACTTGGTTTAAAACACCGAAATGAGTTAACTTTAAAAAAATAAGGTATTATAATTAGATCTATAACCAAATATGATAATTTTTTACTTACCGGGCCCACGCCCGATTGTATTGAAATTTTGTATACAGGGTGTTTTTGGGGTGCTGATCACGAATCTGAAGTCAAATTTTGTCGGACTCTGCTGGTTTTTGAGTTATAATGCCCCACTCGAACCTAACCTGCAAAACTTTCCTAAAATTCCTCCTTATTAAAACTGATTACACCCAAAATAGAAGAATTTATGAAAATACACTTATTATTTTACAGGATAACTTTAATTTCACCTGCATTTAACAAATATTATTAATAAAAAAAGCACAACAAGCACTTCTCAAAAATATTATTTTTACTTTTAAAAATGTCAACAAAATTGTCTACAGATTTTAGGCTGTTTTATGTTGGTACGCCTTGGACCCGCGAAACAATTGAATGGCCCAAGGGTGGTAAACTTAACAAGGAGTGCTCGATTTTTACTATTAGTCCGCAGATAAAGGTTATGTTTGGACGTCACCCGTTTGCCCAGAAGGTAGATTTATTTTATTAATTTTTGTTAAATATAAAAACTATTTTGGATATGCACTTACTATTAGAACTGTAATGTATAATATTTTTAAAAATTAAGACTATATTACTTGTAAACAAAACAAACAGGCAAACGGATTACGTCACAAATACCGAATTGACATTTAAATTGGCGTATACGGGCTTAAATGGGATCGAGCACTCCCAGGGGTGGTAAACTTAACAAGGAGTGCTCGATTTTTACTATTTGTCCGCAGATATAGGTTATTTCAGTCACCCGTTTGCCCATTTTGCCCAGAAGGTAGATTTATTTTATTAATTTTTGTTAAATATTCAACTTTTAAAAACTATTTTGGATAGAACTGTAATATATAACATTTTAAAAATTAAGACTTTATACTACTGTAAACAAAACAAACAAACAAACGGATTACTTCACAAAACCGAATTGACATTTAAATTGGTGTATATGGCTTAAATGGATCGAGCACTCCTTGTTAAGTTTATTACCCTTGGAGCACTCTTTGATAGGTTTATCATCTTTGTGAATGGCCTACTTTATAAATTGAATTATTTTTATTTTTCGCGAGTTAAATTTAAAAAGTAAGCGCATTTAATTGTTTCGCGGGTCCCTGGTGTACCAACATAAAAGTGTGTAAAGTACCTAGACAATTTTGGTTGAAATTTATTAAGAAAACATATTAATTTTTGGAAAGTGCTTGTTGTCCTTTTTTTATTAAAAATAATTGTTAAATAAAGGTAAAATTAAATTTATTGTATAAAATAATAGCTGCTTACGAACAGCATAAATTCACTAGCGGATGCAGACAGCTCGCGGAAAAGTATTCCCAGACGCGAGAAGTCCCGAACACGACACGAATGCCTTGGCGCGATTGTTGTGTAGTTAGTTGCCTACTAACGGCGTCTCAATATTGTTTATTACGTTAGATTATAGAAAATCCCAAACAATTAATAATGTATTACAATGTTCGTTAAAAATAAATAAATAAGAAAATTAAATGAGTGCATCTTTATCAAATCATCACCAATAAAAAATATTATTAAAACTAGTTATTTATGAAAAAAGTGTGTTAACTTAGTCTTTTTACGCACGGAGCTTCGCGATATAACTTATTCAATTTTTTATTTGGGATCGATTTTTCATAAAAATCAGAAATTAAAACCTAAATGTATCCAATAACCATATTAATAAAGCGAGTGTCATAAACTATGTTTGATAATAAAATAATTACAATAATAATTTGGCAAAAATGTTTGAATTATACGGTGTTCACTTTAGGCACTAGTGTATAATGTAAATTACTGGGCCTTTTTGTTATACCCACCCCACAGAAATCGTATAAAAACATGCCAAATTGACAAAAAGTACACTTTTAGTGATTTATCACGTCTGAAATATAATTGGAGAAAATAAAAGCTCCTTTATCTAACCAGAACTAACCATGACCGCCCTTTCTGGCTGATTTTTTGGGAGGGGCGGTCATGTGTTAGTTGAAAAATCATTACCAATGCAAAATATTAAATGAAAATAATTATTTATGCAACAAAGTGAAAAGTTAGTCTTTTTTTTTAACGCAGGAGTCGCTTTACATATAAATTAAATATTTTATTTGGGATGATTTTTGATGAAATATATATCAGTAATATAAAATATATAATAATATAAATATAGTAATATATCAGGGACTAACTGGAACTAGTGTAAACCAAATTTACGTGTTTTGAAGAGGGCTAATGTAGGTGATTTACGCCCGGTAGAAAAAAAAGTATTAATGTTTTGCCCAAGTGTGGTACGTAAGGCAATTTCTGTTTTTCCTGGTACTGGGTTGATAATACAAATGTTTAGCTATTTGTGGGCCATAAAATTAATATTTAACTAAGCATTGCTAGCGAAAAATGAAGCAAGGCCAAAAAAAAAAAACTAAAATTGTTTATTTCTAGATATCATAGATATCGATTATTTTTACTGAGTACATGGTTTATTCTGTATAGCTGGAAATTATATACCATCTAATAATGATGATGTGTATGTATTTAACCATAAATAGTAAAATTTTCCTAGATTATAATATAAAAATAAATGTTAAAAATTATAGGAAAGAACATAAAAGGTACCGCAACTTATGAATTTTAAGGTAATAATTACCCATACGCTCTATCATTCATACCTGGATGAAACTTCTTTGCATGTTTCCTTAAATTAAAAAGTACAAAATTTTTTTTTCACACTGAGAACACGTGACGATATCCTTTTTTTAAATAATTTTAACGCATAAAATATGATAAAATACAAAGATGACAATACTCCAAAAACAACATAAAATTTCATACAAATGCTGTGAAATCACAATGACTCAATTTTAACTAACCTAAAAATTGAAAATAAAACATTCATTTCGCCTACTTTCGGCCCCTACTTGGCTGATTTTTCGGTAACTTTCCCGGGGTTTTGGAATATTTTTCCCAGAGTTTTGTCTAAATTCCCAGTCAAAAACCCTGACCAATTTTGGGGGAAAACTAACTAGTTGGCCGAGGGTTTTAGCTAAGTCAGAATCTGCCCTTCTTGCCCTGCAAACCGGATTTCGCCGAGATATCTGTATAACCTGTTGAGAAAAAATTTGATATTTTGTAACGTTTATAACTTGAATTGGGGGGTTACGTTTAAATTGTTTTGATTGGAAGAAAAAAACCAAAGTTTAGTCGGAAACTAACGTCGAAAAGAAAACGGGGGACCCGTAACTAAAAGCCGAAATTGCGTGTTGATAAAAACCACTTAGCTCTGGTCAGAAACTAACAAATTTGGGTAAGAAAAGTAGTTGTTCGTAAACAGCTAATAAGATTACCTAAAATCTACCATTTTGACGAAGCGTTAAAAACCGCTAGGCATTCCAAGGATTTTATTGGTTAGAAAAGAATTTATTTCTGTGTTTTTAAATTGGGTTTTAGGAATGAAGATTGACAGCGGGGGTTTTAATAAACTATTCCCAAAAGACAAATAGAATCCCTCGAATATAACAAATTTGTTTTTACGGCCGTCAATAAAAATCTTTATTATTATCATGATTACTATTTTAAGGTCTATGTTGGGGATATTTTGTAATAAAGTTGAACTGAATTTTTAGGTTGTTTGTACAACTTTTTCACAGCAGGTTTCAATTTAAAGAAAAAATGAAAATTATAAATTTGGGCCCGGGTTTAAACCAATAATTTGAATACTATTAGCATTAGCCCACAAGGTAAAACATACATTTAAATGATGTGTTTATAAATCAAATTTATTTTTTTTTGGTTTTAAAAAAGACTTTTAAAAATTTTCTAAATCTAAAACTTATTACTAAAAAAAAGAAAATATATTAATTAAGTTAAAAATTTTTAATAAAAACCATAATCCCTTTTTTTCCCGTTTCATGACTTTTTTTTTTTTTGCCCTGTAGCTACACAACTAAACAAAAATTAATTTAGGTTAATCACTTTAAAATAATGTATATTAAAAATGTTAAAATTACAATTTGACGTTTGTGCATGAGCGGGATGGTTCAAATAAAAATGCTATAAAACAACAAAAACTGATTTTATTTCTAAAAATTATTTTTAAAAGCTTCTCTATAAAACAATATTAATAGGGTTTGTAATACAATAACAATATTAATAATTTAGAAAAGATTTAGTAAATTATAAATATAAATAATCAAATTGTATAAACTTTAATATAATGAATAATTAGCATGTTTACTTAGGCATCAATTGAGAGGTTGATGAATTACAATTTTTGACATAATAAAGTATATTCCTTGCAGGACGTATATTTAAATAGCTTCATGGAGGTCAGAGGGGGGCTGACGGCAAAAAAATTTGCACGTACCTTAGTATGCAAAAAAGGTCCCCCTTCACAAACCATTCGTTTTTCCTTAATTCCTGTTATTTCCTTTTTTGTATGAAAAATTTTTTGAAGATAAAAGTAATTGCCCATAAAAACATGCATTTTACTGAAATATGCCCCTTTCCTTTTCCTGCATGCAAATCTCCCTTTTTCCTCGATATTGTGTGGAATTCAAACCCCCTTATATATGCCCATGTTCCCGGTTTAAAAATATTTTAAAATAATAGTAGTAATAATATTTAAAAACAATAATTGGCATTTATTTATTTATAGACTAAAATAAATAATAATTATAAAAAGAAATACTATTTTTAACTATTTAATTAATTTACAATAACAAATAAATTATAGTGTTCATTACTCTTTGTTAAATGTTTATATCGTTACACAATGGGATAAACCATTATTTTGGTTGGTAAAGCAACTCTTTGAAATTTTAATGGCTCATGCCAGAATTCTCAGCAGAGATACTCCTAAACATAAGTATAAAAAATTATGAAAGGATTTGACGACTGTCTTAGGTTTATATAAGAAACTTAAAAAGGTATTTTAAAAATAAACAAAATCACAGATCTAAAATTTTTAAAGAAAAGTATTTTAGCTTTGCCGCAAAATTGCAATAATTTATATTATTCTTACCCATGTAAACAAAAATATACACCATTTAATCAAGGAAGCCTATTATTATTACGCTTCAATGAGAATTAAAATTATTCTTCGGATTTGATCGTCATACTCGAAAACTAATTTGAGATAACTATATCAAATGTGTATTTTTTTAAAGCTTTCAAAAGATCTTTTAGTTATAAGAATATGTAGGGTGTTCCGTTTTAAATACATTTAAACAGCATTAAACTATGCCCTATAATGCCTACGCTGATGACACGCAACTGAGACTAAGCTTTTTCCCAAGGATTTCATGCTGCGGCTATATTTGAATGGTGAGCTTGCCCGGATCCATCATCTCTCGAGGCAACATAACTTAAATCTTAATCCCGGAAAATCCGCTGTGGTTGTTTTGGTGGTGCTAGGGCGAGACGTTTGGATCCGGTCTTTAATCTACATCGGAGGAACTGAAATTCTATAGCGCGGAATCGTCCAAGCTTTTGGGGGTCAGTAGACAGAGATTCTGAATGAAAACATATTAATAACTGGTTAAAAGAAGTTTTATGAACTCCTGTGCCTTTATGAGGTGCAAAAATGTTTTATGCAGATCTCAAGAAAATGTTGATAGGAGAGGCCAGGGCTATATCACATTTTAACTATTGTTTATTTCTGTCTACGGCCCTTACCTTAATGCATGGTCTGGAGGTGCAGAATCTGTGTGTCCGGTTTGTCTGTGGTCTTGGAAAAAGTTTGACTTATATTAGTCCCTAATTTGAAAGAACTGGCTGGCTTATATATAAGGTCAGAGGAACTTCACTTTGCTGCTTGCATGAGGCAAAATCATTCTCACCTCCACACCTACTTTTTTACATGATGTGTATAATTAGATTAGGGCTGTTACCTGTCTCCTTAAAGCATTGTAATATTTTTTTACTTTAGGGGTTAAATAAAAATAGCCAATTCACAATTTCGCCCTGAAAGTAGGGCAATAATACCATCTGTTTGTGTAAATATTGAATTTTGAATAAATTAATAAATAAAGATTATTATTATTATTAAAAATTATACTCATTATCACTCTGTATATCATATAATAAAACCTGATTACTTGAATGAAATCATAGAATTGAATAGACTTTGTAATACTTATAAAAATTATAAAGTAAGGGGCTGTAACTTACACTGGTCACCCGGACAAATGAAATAAGCTTGCCCTGAAAACTAATTCAAAATAATGTATTTTATATTTTTTTGTAATATTTTTCCAGTAAAGAGCACCTAATTCTAAGAACTGGTGGCAGTTTGAATCTGGGTCAAAAATTACTTATCCCATAGTGCAGTTGGTTTAAATGGTAAAGTCACTATACACGGTTAAAAATTGTTCTAATGATTTAAAGCTATTTATAGTAAAGAAATAATTTTATTAGTTACATTTACATATCCATAAATTTTCATAATGAATATTATAAATAAAAAAAATGGTTAATCTTTTTTTTATCACAAAATTTTGTATAAACTTATTATTCCCCGAACCATAAAATGTCACCAGTGAACTTTACCTTTAAACCGACGATATTAAATTGATATTCTCCTTTATTTCATAAAAGTTTTTCAATAGAAAGAAGTGTGCCGGCACAATATCCAGTGTAGGCAAAGTGATACCGGAACAGATAAACATTTGTGGAAAATGTAATCATATAAATACAACCACTATAATAAAACACAACAATTCCACTCATGATATATAAGTAATTTTATCAACCACCAAGATTCAGACATTTATATAAAGCACTCTATAGTGTATCTGTGAACTCAAGTACAGCTCTTAAGAAAATATTTATTTAGATATATGGTTTGAATAATATACAACATTTAAAACAAAAGAAAAATAAAGAATATTTAGTTTTAAAACTCTTACTCATAACAACTTTATAACATTAACTTCCTTAAAATGTGTATTATCCATCACCAGGTAAAAACATCAACATTAATTATTTACAATGTACCCCCTTAGTAAAAGCAAATACACACAAAAACCACACAAAATACATATGTAAACAAAGACTACATTCCAAAGCAACTATAGATAATTATGATCTCTTCTGCATTTTTTGATACAAAGCACCTGCGGTGTCTTTGAAGGTTTTGAAAGTATCCAAAGTTTCATTTAAATTGGGATTTTAAGGGTGATTAATGAATTAATAGCATTCTTTTTTTTTGGTTGAAAAATCGTTTTTGTTGACTGATATTCTTACATACTGATACATTTGAAACATCTTCAAAACAAGCTTCATTTAATGATGATATCTTAATTCAATTGTGGCATTTATACTTGATAGAAGAAGCTGAAAATTGCTGTCACTTAATCAGATACATCATGAGTATTCATACATTGTTAAATCCGCTATTTCTTTTTTATCTCTATCTTTTTGTTACAGTTGAATTATCATTGGTTTTATTAAAGAAATTTATACATTCATTAATAACTTATAGTTCATCAGTATTTATTTTTTTCTGAGAATATGTGGAATGCAGTTTTAAACCACAAATGAATATGCTTGCATATTACACTATTTATGAAAAACGGGACAACTACAACTGTACTGATGACACTGCCAGATGTTGCAAACCGCAATCCAACATACAACATTTTTCCAAAAGATCTACATTTATTAACAAAGTATTGGTTATCACTACTTAAAAATTGTCCAAGTTGCATTACCATCCCACTTAAATCAAAAGATACAACGAGATAGAGCTAACTCTATGCCTTTTAAAATTTCTCTGCCCTCTTGCCATTCTGTTTACCTTTAGTATGCTTGATCATCCTGTCCACTCTGATCTCAACATTTTAAAGTAGCATGCAAGCTCTGATCTAAATGTTTGATATGTTTTCCATTTTAAATAATAAAAGTATTTAATTACCTTATGGCTGCTCTAACTCATTTCATTATGCCACAACTTTTCTGAAAGCAATATGCTCATCTTATATAATTATGTACAATGTTGAGAAAATACTGACCAAAAATTTCTTGTAGCGAGACCATCACATACTTTGTACAGCACTGCTTAACTGCTCTAGGAATGTGGATTCATCTGTACATTCTTGTAAATATTTTGTAAGTTTTATAAACCATACCTTTTTTATCATTTTTATAGTAATTTTAGATAAATTTGTACGCTATCTGATCCACATGCTATGAACAGTAAAGCTGCAGGCTCCGAAAGCCCACACTAACTGCCATTATAAAATGTTTTCATGTGCTGTCACCTATAAAAATTCCTACCGGAAATAACTCACTTTTTGTCTTATTGCTCAAAAATAATACATTTACAATGTATCCTTCTTCAGCTAAACATTGGTGGCAACAGGAAACTTAATAAATCTATCCATAATCAAGGATAGTTGCCATAAAATCGTAAATTGTTCATTCCATGTGTACAATCAATAGCAATTAGGTATTTTTCCAAATTGGGATAGTAGTAACCTTGCATCTATCTATCACAATACGATGCAAAAACTGATCTCCTTGAAATTTTTATGAAAAATTGACCCTGTGGTTTGTACAATAAAACTGGATTGTTTTCAGCTAATTTATTCTCCTCCACCCATGACTCTATACTTCAATAGCATCATTTTTATGCTTTAATTTAACTTCTCTTAACTTAGTTGCAGTTTCTTTAATATTTTCAAATCTCTGCTCAACAAGATCCATCCTTTACACGCTTCCTATACTGTCACGAATATCATCTATGTGAATCAAAAATAAATAAAACATTTAAAATTACATACTTTGATTATATCTAGTACTTTTAGTGTTTCCTTACCTACAAGAATGGTTTGGAAAAGTATTTAATAAAATTTACTAATACTAAGGCTAAACATATAAAACTTTGTGTAAATAAATTACTTTAATTTCTTAACTAATTTGTAATGCAGATGAATAATGTGCAAAAATCAATTCCATCACAGCTGATATTGACCATCAACTATTAATTATTGGGTAAGTTGTTGTTTAGTCATGTATTATTTTTATTCTCAAATATCATCATTTGGTCACCCATAATGAGTAACTGTCTTCTTTTATGAAATTTATTTTCCTGTTTCCGGCAAAGTAATTTTGCTAATGCAAAAGTATACTGGCTTCTAATTAATAGAACTTGAGATTTTTATTCCGCTTCCTCTCAACATGCCTTGGAAGAATAGTTGATCTTGAATTCCTGAAAATAAGCCTTTATCATTGAGTTTCCTGTCTTGTGTAAACTCACATTAACTTGCACAAATAATTTATTAGAAGGGAAATTCTTTCTTCATGAATATATGTATATAGTGATAAATTTCTCTCATTATTTATTCCAAAAACATACAAAAATATAATATTCATATTATGACATACCACTTCTGCAATCTAAAATATTGAACTTCATCACCTGAACCCAAAATAACGTTCTTTTCCATGAACAACATAATTACATTTCTTTAACTTTTCTGGTGGACACGTTAATTCAGGTGCTAAAAACCAAAGATCCATTTGTTTATTCATCTCAAAAACCCTACCAAATTCATTTTACCTTCTATACTTGAATTCTTTACTAGCTTAACTTTAAATGAGTGTGCATTTTGTAAATGATAAATAAGCACATCTATTTTAAAATAATAAATGGCATCTCCAGGCATAAATGGGGTCTATTTCAGGATAATCATTGTCTGGTTTGTTAATTTTATGTTTAACGATAATACCAGATTAAACTGAGTACTGAACGATTTACGCGAATGAAGTCATAGAAAGCCGCTATCGCACTAAACGCTTCAAGTCAGCAAACACAAACAAGAAAGAGTTAATTCACAAAAAACTGAAAAACTAAATAATTTGCAGTTGGTTGTTTTAAACAGTGACAATTAATCATAGAATTAAATTTATGAAATTAATGAACTTAAATCTTTTAAAATTGACTGGAAGAACTAGAATTAACCTCTAAATCACATTATATTTTAATCAGCAAGATCATGGATCACTTTTTCATCACACTTGAAGACAATAGATCTGCCATTTCTTCGTACTGTTTTTGTAAACAAGCATGTAAAAGTACTAAACACATATTAAAATAGAAATGATGAAATAGTAGTAAAGCGTTTTGAGAATAGGTTTAATCGATTATTTTAATTTGATCTAGTATATATGATCTGAAGTGTGAATACAGGGAGGTATATACAAAAATGGAGATGATATATTATAACATTTAAACACAACACTGACCATTTAACAATTGTATATATGTAAAATTAATCAGAATAAAATTATGATACTTTTTCATAGTGTTATAATGATGCCTACCTGACTAGTCAATTTTCTTCCTTTAAAGATGTCCATGACATTTGGTTACCTTTTTACCGCGTATATTATAAACAGCGAAGTGTTCATCCACGATTTTTCCAGTAAACATTTCATCGTGGATACATTTAGATTCTGAAGACAAATGATCGTCAGTACGAACTTTAATACGTTACTTTCTAAGATAGACTGATGGTAGCGAATACATGATGAAAGGCCCATGCCTAGCGGATTTTAACGTCTGTCCATAGGCCTTTTCTTAATTACGTGACAAGCGTGAGCGCAGTCGCCAGCGTTGAAATGGCGGCAATTCATGTAAGTTTTGCAATTGCTTGACTGGCAACGGCCAATGCAGCATTATCTCCTGATCAACCATTTACTGAAAACGTGGATAAAGCCACTGATTTTATAATTCAGTTGAAGACTTTGCAATTATACGCAATTAAAAAGGTAGCTTAAAATGTCATGACGTCTTTAAAAGGAAAAAGAAGGTATTGATTGACAGGTTAGGCATTGTCATTTTTACTATACAAAAAGTATCTATATAACTTTATCTCTAATTAGGCCTACCACATATATACAATTGTTATATTATCAAATTGTATTTATATTTAAATGATTTATAGCGTGTATCACTTTACATACCCATAATAACACTGTGGCTTTTTCTGTTCCTCGAACTGATATCATTAAAATAATCGATTAAAACCTATCGGTATAATTAAGGCACTTTTTTCTTTATTTTTTGTATTTCTTTCTTCAATAACTATACTTTAGTATTTTTATTTTAATTATAAAGCTTACAGGCTCCTTTTACATGCTTTGTTACAAAAACAGTGATGAAAAATATGGATACTGACGCACGCACAAAAAAAAATTGTGATGAAAAAGGCCTATTTTGGGTGTAATTTAGCTTTTAAGAAGGAGGATACTGCCTTTGTTATGGCGCTGCTGTGTAAAGGCAGCTGCCAGCCTCGCCCTTACCCCTCCTAAAGCTTAGCAAGAGGTGGAGCAACCTTCCAGTTATCAAATGGTTACACTCCCGTTAAACTGTGCTAAGAGAGGGCCAGACATATTCTAGAACCCGACGTAGCGTCCGGTCGAAAGCGTATCGAAGCCTCCTGACTACTTGCAAACAAGAAAGTCATTAGTACACTGTCCAGATTTTATCGGCCGTCAGCTGGCGACTGTCGTGTTTTCTCGCAGATCGGCACAAGCAATAGCATAACCTTGCAGGCGCTAAAAGACGTTACTTTCGGCAGCCATGTGTATGCTGGAAACATTCTCCCACCGCGTTTACCGTGCCGAAATCTGTCTAATGACTTCTAGGAATCATCTACCTCCTGGAGACAAAACACATTCGACGGCCGAGCCTTCCTATCTCCTTTGGGGCCTAAACATCACGGTCACTACGCCCTCCACACGATTCCCTTGGGAGAATGCTATGCATTCCGTGAACACATGTTGTCGCCAACCAAAGACGAAAGGAAACTGTAAAGAAAAACGAAAATAGCAAATATATGACAAAGAGACGTTAGTTTGACAACAAAATCCTTGTACTTGTAATTTTTGCACAACAAAATAAGAGACCCGGATGGTTTCGCCTTGCGCATTCGCTAGCCTGCCCCTGCCCCTCCAAAGCTTAACAAGAGGCGGATAAATTCCTTCCTCATTGGTTAGCACTGTTAAAACGGGTTAAGAGCGGGGCCAGACATATTTCTAGGAACCTGATGTGTAGTCCGGTTCTAAACCGTATCGAAGCTCCTGACTACCAGATATTATTCAGCCTGGTTTCGAGAAATGCAACAACAAAATCCAGATATAACCAGTTTCTTTCGGCCCTTTGTTCCTAATGAGCATGTGCTCTTATACTGCCATTAGGTCAATGTCACTACGTGGGATTTTAAAAGAAAGTTTAATAGAATCACCCAGACTGGAAAGTACACTTCTCACTGACACCAATGGCAGGAGTTTTTCCGATCCCTGACGGAATACAGCAGATATGGCTCCTTCTATCGTTTACCCGGAAAAAACTATGAAGTTTTTTTATCGACTGCACTTCAATACTGACTGAGGTCAAAAGAAACTGAAAAAACATAAAATTTTCACTTTTTTCTTAAGTCTCTTGTGGATCTGAAAATATATTTATAGTCTGAGAACTGAGACACTCTCACTACCATAAGGGTGGCCTCTGTATTATTTTCTGTTTTATAGTCATTAGAGGAGCCTCATAAGTGCAATTTTATGTTTATGGAGGCCAGAGTGGCATCAGCCATAACTCTTAGCCTAAATTTTTAAGGTTATAATTTGTTATTTGATTTTTTGTGTTAGAATACACTGAGAAAAACCTGATAATTAAAGTCTTTATCATTTTTTTTTGGTTAATTCATCCTAATTAGAGATTTAAAAGCCACTGCATTTTTTTAATAAGACTTGTTAAGCCAAATTCTCATATTCAGAATTAAACTTCATTTATAGAAAATACTTAATTGTTTTTATTAATGGCATTAATAATAATTATTAAAAGGTGATCAATTGATACTACTACTGATCGTAGAAAATTAAAAACAAATTTATTAAAGCATTTTATAAAATTAATTAAAGCAACATAATAGTTTTATTAAAATTAGATTTGATAGATTTTTAATAAAACCTTATTGGGAATAGTCATGTTTTTGGCAACAGTCAGCATAAATGGGCAACTGCAACACTTTAAAGATGATCTTTAAACTCCTTAAAGATGATCATTAAACCCTTTAACAATAAGTCGCCGAATTAATCCGAAGAGTACCGAAGGCAGAAACCGAAAGAGAAACCCTGGTGCGGAGTCTGGCACAGAATTACCATTTCTTAAAGAGTTGCCGTTTTGAATATACGCGTCACTAAACAGAAAAATTACGTTGTATCGCAAAATATGATACTGGCGTGTTGTACAATTTGTCTTCTGCAATAAAGATTTTAATCATGGGCCCCTTTAGCAGATCGGCTCATCACAGCGTGAAGTCGTGATCCTCGTAGCGGTATTGAGCCGATCTTTCCGGAACAAACTTTTCGCATGCTATTTCGTATGCACAGGCTACATGAATATTGTTTCCGGAATGCCGGCCTATGCACTTCATTGTGAAGGTCGCCATATAGATATAATTTACCTTTGAACTATATATGGCACGCCAAAAATAATGACATTTTCTGTAAAGTAATCCGTATTATTGTAAAGACTAGTTACCACTAATAACTGACTTTAATAATAATTATTTAAAGAAATTTAAAAAAATTATTAAAGTCCTTTAATAATTTATTATTTAAAGGGGGAAGCTTATAAGTTGATTTTAATGATATCTATTAAACCGTTGAATATCCTCATTTTATTAACAAACTTAATAACGGTTATTAAAATTTAACATTGATCTTTAAACAGTTTTCCAGTGTACATTATATTGAATAATAGCATGATCAAACTGATTTCTGGATTTATTGAATAGAGTAGTTATGAAGATTGTTATTGTTCGATAATCTCAAAATTCTTGACTTTATAATTTTTTCTCTCATGTCTCCTGCCTTTTTTAATTCATTGTTTCATCTTTTTTTTACATTCTATAACCTTTGTAAATATCCAACTAGACTTAGTATTAATCTCTCCTTTGGTGGGTAAAACTTCTATTTTGAGCCATTTCTTAACCTGTTAATCAAAAAAATAAAATACAAATAGAAGAGCCAATTTTATGAGAAAATATGGCTTTCATAAGATTGTATTTGAACGAAGTATTAACTAATAATTATACTAATAGTTCAAACAATATTTTTATAAACAGGCCCTAGATTTTAAAATAAAACGAAATAAAAAACAATTCTTTCACAAACCCGGTACGACCTATAACCTTATAAATTGAAGGATATCAATAACATTTACAAAATCTGTTGTTGCTGACAACAATGTATTTTACTCAAGTGCGGTATAAAGCAACTATAAACGAAAACTCAAAACTAAGGGTTGAGGTTGATTCTTGAATGAGGCACTCTTAAGAATCCACTTGAGTATCGACTATAACATACTTTAAAGCAAACTTTTAGCCTTAGTCTTTAAAAGGTTAGAACTTTTTAAGTTAGTTTGATTTTCTTGTGTTGTGGTCACCATATGTAATAATAACATGGATTTAAACGATTTTTTTGACTTTATTACAGAGTAGTTAAGGAAGACGTTATTGTTTAGAGAATTCCCAAACTCCCTTTGACTTAATAGAATACATCAATTGTAAGCATATTCATTATTTTTTCTCATGTCTCCTACCTTTTTATAATATTGTTTCATCTCTTTTTTACATCTATAACTCCTTTGTGAATTTCTTCTATGTGTAGAATCAGTAGTATTAACTTCTTCCTTTGTAGAGAAACTTTATTTTGAGTCATTCTTAACTCCAATCAAAAAAATAAAAGAAATAGAAGATTTATTTTTATGAGAAAATATTGCTTTTTACAAGCATTTTATTTAAACTAAATAATAACTAATATTCAATAGTCTCTAAAATAATATTTTTAGATAAACAGGCCCCAGATTTTTAAAATAAACGAAAATAAAAACCACTTCCAAACCTGCAAGACTCAAGTAAATTAGAATAGAATGTCAACATTTTTGACAGAAAATTCGTTGTTGCCAAAATTGTATCAATATTTGAGAGTTTCCTTACCTTAGTGCATAAAAAGCAATCGAGAAACTTAAACCAAAACTATGTTGAGGCGCCACTGAATGGAGAGACACTCTTAAGAATCTACTTTGATAACTGACTATAAATACGGCCCTTAGCTAAGGTACCACTCGCGAACTAGTCAGCTGATTATTTATTAGTGCAGTGTATTTTACAATACACTCAAACCCAAGAATAGACCTCCAGTAAACTTGTGGAGATAAAGGGTAGAAATACACTCAGTGTGCAATGGGTTTAATATAATATCAACAACAGATCTGAAACGCTGCTAATGCATCTTTGATACATAGAGGAAAAACATAGATGGGAATAACATAAGCAGGAACAAAAACGCTGAATATCCTAATATTTTGTTCCAAACATCATAGAGTTAAACAAAATTGCAATATAAGATTATCGAAAGAAAATAAATAACAAACGTTATTACCTATGATTTCGTATACCCATAATGCTTATTTATGTTATATTAAAGGGATTATTACATAGTGCTTGAGCGCGCGCGTTTAAGGCGAGACCAATAACCTTGAACGAGTGGAAGCGGATTTTTTTCTTTGTTTTAAAGATAAAAGTTAAATTTTACAGAAAATTGCTTATATATTATATCTAAGAATTCAATTGTTATTTAAGAAAATCAAAAACTTTGTCACTTAATCCCTTGCAATGGTATGTGAAGACTCGTAAATCGGGCACTGAAAACTTAAAAATTCTCCACACATTTAATAAACGTTTCTATAATTTTAAATCTGGTTTGTTTTCATACATACTTCAAGTACAGCGAGTTGAATGCAAGGAAGTTTAAAGGTGTATGAAGCCTAAATGCTATGGTCTATCTGATCAAAAAATATCCATTCAGTATGGCAAGCCATTAACTGCCAGAGTTTGCCTCTGCCGATTTTGCGCAATAACGAAATTCACTGAAGATTTTAATGTGTTAGCATTACACACCTGATAAATCAGTGTGTAGTTAGGCAACACATTATACTTTATGAGGGCCGTATTAGTTTTGATTGTTTTTTTTTTGTGTGATTTATTTTGTGGTTGAAATGTTTTTGGATTGAATGATAAAAACCTTCTTATTTTAGAGATTGGGTGTTTTTTAAAATTTTCATAAATTTTGTGTTTATTGTTTGTTATTTATAATATCAAAAAAATGACTAGAGGTTGTATGGTTTTATTTTGCAAACCCAAAGGGCCCAAATACCCGGCATTTTACTTTAGGTAAGTATTTTTATATTTAAATTAGGGCTTCTTATGAGACCTAACGTTGGGTAACTGAATCAATAATAATATATCAATTATGAATTATAAAAAATTAAAAATTTTTATACCAAAGGTTACTAAACATTTTTAACCACTGTTATTCTGTCTCGTGAATGTTGCTTATTAGTGAAAAGTATATGCCAAAAAAGCAGTTATAAAAATTTTCACTTTTTAATGTACAACCAGAATCTTAGGATTAGACTAAACTCATTTACACTTTTTTATCAAAAATTGGTGATAAGTACATGAAACTATCATACAATGTTTGAAATTTATTTTTAAAAAGTCGTTTTTTATTTATTTACAAAGATTTTTGATAAAAATACAAAACAAACCAAAAATATCGACCATTTAAATAGAAGGCTGTAGAGTGACCCCATCTATTCTTTCCATATTATATCAGATGATATAAAATCCAATATTACACAATAATTTTAAATATTATATGGTAGTATCGTGTAATAACCAACAATTGTGTGCAAAAATTAAAAAAAAAACAGTGAACGCTTGAATTTGACATTTGATGATGTCAACTTTATGGATAGTAACAAAAAATAGGGAAGCCCGGCTCTGACCTACTATTAATTGCGCAAACTCCGCGGGGCCAATCCCCCTATTTCCGCTGCCCTGCACGCCTGGACAATTTTGTTCTACAGTATTGGGCTTCCATACACCTTTAAACTTCCTTGGTTGAATGTAACAAAGCGTAAAAAAAGGTTCTTTCGATTTTTTACTTAAAATGCATTTTAGATCATCACCATCGGTGCCCCAACTCATGGGAGTTATATAGCATTTTCTGCCAATTACATTTACATTCAAGAAAAGGATGAAATAATTTTTTATGTAATAAATTAAATTTAAGCGAAAAAATTACATTATACATACAGTTTTTCGTTTCTAACTGCCCTAAAGCAATTTATGAAATTTATTTGGGATACTTAAAAACGAGTATATAGACATAAAAGAATTAGACACAAATTTATTTAGAAACAATAAATCAATTAACATAAGAAAAATATAAATATTTTTAATTAGAATAAATAAAAGTTTTCATTTAATTATTGTTTACGGATATATAAACATAAATTTAAAACTAAAACATTAAACGATAATAAAGCACCTGCCTTACAGAATATATAAACTAGGAAACATATATTTTATTTTATTTAAAAAAAACATTTTTTTTAAATTTTCCTTTTTTAAGTAAGTGCTCTTTTGGAAGGTGTATTTTGGGATTACTAGGTAGAAAAAGTGTAAAATATTTATGAATTACACACATATCCTATATTAAACAAGAAGTCTATTTGTTTAAAAAATCGTGGTCATTTACCTTTTGGTCTTTAAATTGAATTGTAACATACAATTAACAAAAAGAAAACGATGTTTATTTGTCTTCTCTAGTCCAATCTACACTAAACGAACTTTAATAAACGCCAATTGTTCAACAAAATTACAACGAAACCAGTAAACCCTTGCTTTGCTTTGCTTTTCACTTTTTTTGGGTCCGTCGGTGAACGTTCAACCAGGTCTCCCCTTTCCAGACACACGTTGTTATCAACGTGAGCTTTCCCAGGCTTTGTAGATGGAACTTCTGGATAGTCGGGCTCTGTAACCCCCAGAAATTCCGAACTTCTTCAAAACTTAAATTCTTGACAAAAAATTATCGATGCAGGGCACAAACAATGGCCATCCGACCAGAGACTGCTTCTGTTATCACGCATAACCGTTTTCTGTCAGTACTGCCCCTCCCTGCTGAGCGCGCAACCATCTTCCGCCATTAGGAAAATCCCTCGTGCGTGGGCCCTCAAAAGGAAAAGGTATAGAAATCTTCGTTCACAGCGCTTAGCCCAGAAGGAAGGACTCCATCGTTTGGCTTGAGGTTCTCCTTGATCCCCGATGGCAAAAGTTTTTGATACGGCGCCTTTAGCCGCCTTCCCGGAAAAAAACTATGTAGTTTTTTTTATCGCGAGCACTTCACTGATCGGAGGTCAAAAAGGAACTGCAGTAAACCCTTCAAATCACACACGATCAAATGGCCAAATGAATGTAAACAAAACTATTCAGAAACAGTCACAGCCGCTCCCCGCTTCCGCTAAATTTTGCAACGTACGTTAAATGGAACTGAGCAATCCTGTAGCATATAGTGGTTGGGTAAGGACAAGCCAAAGCCCATAAAGTTACTCGCGTCTAGAGATACCCCGGGTATTTGGCTCACGAGCTTCTTGACGACAGTGTTGACGCATGTCTAATAATCTAACGATTTTGTTATAACCTAAAAAAATTTTAAATTTTAATGTGTAAATAACAATTTGGGGTCTTTTCTAACACGTCCTCGCATTTTAACGTCTGAAATATACTTGGAGAAAATAAAAAGCCGATTTGCTAACCAGAACTAACCATGACCGACTAGAACTAAGGGCTTTTTAATTTTCTAAATTATCCCTACTTAGAAGTTTTTAAAAAATTTTTATAATTCTTGGTATGGTAAAAGTTATACATTTTTTTAAAA
>JAHBCN010010207.1:0-30000 GCA_019359885.1 Listronotus oregonensis | reverse complement strand
TAAAAGAAAACCACTGTATTGAAAAGTTGGAAAAACTTTACGCCCAGTGGAGTGCCTTACAAAAGTCAGCTAAGAGAACGATTAAAAGTGCAAAACAAAAGGAACAAATATTTGTGGAAAAGATGAACGATTTGTTTGGTATATCCCATGCAAACGCCCATGAACTAATAACAATTAAAGGGGTCAAAAAATTTTTAATCAGTCAACAGGAAAAAGCTCGTCCGGATGGTATCGACTACCAGCTAACTGCTCGAGAAAAAGTAGCTAAAAAAAAATCAGAACCAGTTCAACGGAGTCTATAAGAAAAATATGAACGAATGGAAACAGTGACACTTTCATCCTCGGGAAGCAGTTCATCTGTCGAAATAGAGCGTAAAACAGAAAGAAAGCTAGAATTCCAAGAGGAAGTACCGCTACCCTCAGAAGAGCCTGGTCCATCGCAACAAAAAAATATGGAGCAATTAACATTGTAACTCCAAAAATAGTAGCTGCATTTGATGCTGGTAAGATAAGCGATAGATATGGAGTTCGTATCTTGACAGCAGTAGAAGAAGCACTAGGACATGATGTTTTATCCTTGTCTATAAGTAAAACAACTTTCAGTAAACTAGACAACATATGCGACAAGAAAGGGCTCCAAAATTAAAAGCAACTTTTAAAGAATGGGATCTATCAGCACCAATCATTCATTGGGATGAAAAACTCTTGCCTTGTTTGTCGGGGATGGAGAAAGTAGACAGACTTGCTGTACTAATTACTTTAGAAAATATTGGCCTAAAATTGATCATAATAATTTTAAAACTTGTTTTCAAGTCGAAATAATTAGGCAACTCCTGCGGCCTCAAAAATCTGAAATTGTCCATTTTATAAATTTATTCCTTGCAATACAACACCCCCGAGAAACTTTTATTTTATCACGCACGCTGGATGTCTAAAGCCATTTACTGCTTAAAAAATTGTTTAGAGATCAGTTCAAACTAACACAAAGATGAACTTAGCTGTTAAGGACATATGTTTGTTTCTCGTAAATATTTGTGTAAAAGCCTGGTTTACAGCTACTTCGGCAAAAAAGCTCCATTCCACGAACTCCAATTTTGCCAAAAAGTAATAAAATATAAAAACATAGATAATAATATATCTAAAATAAAAACCATTTGTGGTATTTAAACCCTGAAAATGTTTCCTTATCATTCTTCGATAAAAATATTTCGACTGATGTTAAAAAGGAAATGGTAAAGGCTCTAAACAAGCCAGTGTCACATGAAAAGGGAAGCAAACGGATAATAGTAAGGGACTTAAACCAAATAGAAAATAAACGAATTTATGACTTTATATCCGTTACCTCTAAATTTTTTTTTCAAAAAATGAAATTTTCTAACGAATTTTTGGAAAGCGATTCAGCAACTTAGAATAAAAACGAAAGTTACATCAAGTATTGAAAATTGAAAAATTATTACCAATCTTAAAGTAGTAAATGACACAGCTGAGAGAGGCTGTTGATGAGTATAACAAAATTTTGACAAAGGTCGAAGACCAAAAGCAATTTTTACTTCAAGTTGTTAAGGATTATAAAACACGTTTTCAAGATGTCAAAAAAGAGATAATGTTGCAGGTCTTGGAATAGTTTTAAAATTTGTACATCGTTTTTCAGATATGTTTTTATAAATAAGACACTCCAAAGTTAAAAAAGTATTTATGTGTCATTACGTGTGTTATTTTACCATTTATCATTAAGCAATTAAGCATAAATATTACTGTTTTATTATTATCTTACTTAAATTTTGCTTTTAGGATATTAAAATATTATTTTATAAACATTTTGCCCTAACAAATACAAGAGATAATTGCAAAATCAGGAAATAAGTATTAATTTCGTATTTTTACCAGAATTGCCGTTGCATGCGGCACCACCTCCCGTTATCCAATCAAAATAAAACCTTTTGGGGGGTGGCAGCGCAAATTTTCAAAGGTCACATAGGATGGGGCATATATAATATATATATATATATAATATTATTATTATATATATATATATATATATATATATATATATATATATATATATATATATTATTATATATATATATTATATATATATATATATATATATATATATTTTATATATATATAAAATATATATATTTTATATATATATTTTATATATATTATATATATATATATTATATATATATATATAATATATATATATATAAATATTTATATACAGGGTGGTTGGTAAGTAGAGGAGAAAAATGAAAAGTTGAATTAATTTTTTAATTCTGAATCGAAAATCAAGAATACATTTTTCGCAAATTTTCCTTCGTTTCCAAGATATTTCACTATAAAGTTTTGCCAAAAAAATTTATATCTCATTGTGGGTGTCGCTAATCTTAGTTGGCGCTTTCAAACTATCAGGTACGTCATATGAAATCAAGTTTGACCTTTGTCAAAAGTTAGACACTTGTCAATCTGTGATTGGAAAAAACTTGTTTTTTACTTTGCAGTGTAATAAATGTTTTGTAAACTATGTAGTGCCTTTTTTTAATTAACATAATAATTATTTAACATATGCACCAAAGTGTCTAACTTTTGACAAAGGTCAAACTTGATTTCATATGACGTAATAGTTTGAAAGCGCCAACTAAGATTAGCAACAACCACAATGTGATTTAAAATTTTATCTTTGGCAAAACTTTATAGTGAAATATCTTGGAAACGAAGACAAATTTGCAAAAAAAGTATTTTTGGTTTTCGATTCAGAATTAAAAAATGAATTCGGGTCTTCATTTTTCGCCTCTACTTACAAATCACCCTATATATATATATATATATATATATATATATATATATATATATATATATATATATATATTTTATTATTTTATATATATATATATATAATATATATATTAAAGTTTGTTTTTGGGTAAGGTTTTTTGTTATTTGTTATTTAAGGAAACACATTACTTTGACTTTCGCCATTATATTGGGTTTTTAAAAAACATTTATTTTTGGTTATCAAACTAAAAACGGAACAAAATTAATAATAGATTTTACATAATACATAAAAAAGATAAAAATAAAAAAAAAACAAACAACAAATCATACACGACTTACAATGGCACTACGATGATTTAAGTTAATTTTTGTTCCGTTTTTAGGTTGATAACCAAAAATAAATGTTTTTTTGAAAAAACCCAATATAATGGGCGAAACGTCAAAGTAATGTTTCCTTAAATAACAAATATACAAAAAAAAAACCTATTATAAATGTTAAAAATTGAAATATATATATATATATATATATATATATATATATATATATATATATATATATATATATATATATATATATATATATATATATATATATATATATATATATATATATATATATATATATATATATATATATATATATATATATATATATATAAAAGTTTGTTTCTTTCTTGGGTGTAAGGTTTTCTTTATAGTTTAAAACAACAAAATATTTCTTGACGTTTCGCACCTATATGGAGGGCTTTCTCAATTGATTTTTTTAATTTATTTTTTCAATAACAAAAATGGTGGTATTAGAATGACAATTTCAATAACACGGAGATATAGGACAATTTATATTTGTAAATATTATACGGTCTTTTTTTTAAATAATACTAACAATAACAAATAAATATTAATCAATTACATAATAACACATACAGTATAAAACATAGAACAATTAATTTTTTTATTGTTTTTTTCTTCAAAACAAAAGATATATTTGGACCACGATAGGAAGATAGGGTAAAGGAATTTAAAGAATGACAAATTTGCTTCAAAAAAAACAAAAAACAAAAGTTTGTTACCAAATTGTGCATACCTTTAATTTATCATATAAGTTTTAAGCACTTTGATGCTTTCTTTTTTAAATATAGGTCTAATCTTTGTGTTTTATATGTCCTAAAGTATAAAAACTAATATATTTTATAGTTCTTTTATTAATTTTTCAGTTTTTTTGGGAATGCTGTTTGGATTTGGCAATGCTGTAAACTGCTTAAGGCCCGATATCTTGAATGCGTTCGGTCAGTTTATACTTTTCATATAAAGATGGCTTGCGCAAATATGTAATTTTATTTGGCCTCCTGTAATTTTTTTACTTGCTGGGCGGATGTCGAGTCAATTTATTATTTTTTATTGGGATTTTAGCGGACATTAGCGGCATGTCAGGGCTTGATTGTTATATACTGATTATTAATATAATCATATACACCTACATAATTATTAAATTAGGTTTAAATAATATACCTATATACACAAACGTGTTTTTTATTATACCTATTATACCGGATGTCCATTTAGTGATGATTTCTCGTTAACTATCGACTTAAGCAAAACACTTTTTATGCAAAATTTGTACAAGTAAATGGTATGCATCTTACAAAAATAATTTTAAATAAAGAGGATGTCTTAAAAATGCGCTACGATCTTAAAATATTTTTTTTAAGGAAGCATCCTATATATTTTTCGATTTTAGGATTATATGGCCCATTCTAAGCATTGTGAAAAATACGCTATTAATATTTAACATTTTTCGAGATAATGACAGTTGAAAATCAACATTTTATTCACTATGAATGCTTACTGAGCAAAAACGACTTGAAATAGAAAAAACGGCTTTCACTTTCCTGTCTTAACTTTTTAAAAACTATCTGATGGTACCAAGTGATACCATTTGTTTCTGGGAGAATCAGATAGCTTGACAAGAACTTATTTTAGGTCAAAAATCCTATAATTAAATTTATGTTTATAAAATGTTAGAAAATAAAAATCAATTTTTTTTACATTTTACGATTTACTAAGCAAAAGCAATTAAAGATAAAACAAAATGACTTTTACTCTCCTATATTTAATTTTTATAAGGTATCTACTGTCGTTTTCTACTTAGTTTTTTCAATCCTTATAAACTAGTTTAATAAAAGTCGTTTTATTGAACTGATTTATAATACACCACTTTTATTAATTCGGTTTAAGCGGATCCTGTAAATATAGTAAGTGTTAGGTACAATTTGTATATTAGGAAAATTACATTCCTTACCCACTTTATTAGGTTTTATCAATATAAAGACAACCAATTAGATAAAACGTCGATTTTAAGCCATTTGATATATGATGGAAAAAAAACACTATAAATCGAGGCAGTTAATGGGATAAAATGATAAAATCTAAACAAAATAGTAATTTTAACAACAGCGGCGAATTTTTAGGTAAAACAAAGAAGGCTACATTTTAGCATAAATATGTACATCCGCCAATTTTTTATACAAAATTAGAAAAAGAAAATTAACTCGCCAGTAGCAATTTGTAATTAATTTTCAGATAACAAGTGGTTAATAATAACTGGTAATTTGTAATTAATTTAAATGAGTTTTTCAAAAAGAAAAGTTCTTTATAGTCAGGCTAGAGAGGTAATTGCTAATATAATAAGAATGCCATTAAAAAATACCACGGGCCGAGCTGCAATGTATGCGGGTATTGCGGAGATTACTACAAGAAGAATTAGGAAAAAGGACCACGATAGAATGCAAAGCAATCCATCAACTCGACTATCTTCGCCATAACATAAAATTATTGATTAAACATCTGGAATGGTTTGATTTGTCTATCGTAAGACGATTAGTCAAGAGATTTTATTTAGAGTGAAATAAGGTACCAACTCAAAAAACTTTTTAAAAAAATTAAAAAAGTTACCGAATTTCCTCTTGGGCGAGAAACATTGCAAAAACTTCTAAAAAAGAATGGATTTTACTGAAAAAAGTGTCGGAATCATCGAAAAATGTTTTTAGAAAAGCCAAATGTACTTCAGAGGAGGTATAGACATTAATAAAAAAACGGAATATTGTAAACAAGGTAAAAATATGGTGAACATAGACTAAACTTGGGTGAATACTGACTTACATTTTAAAAAGTATACTCTTATAGTTCCCTTGTGTGTATAAACCCTTTACATTTTGTTTGCAATCGATACGATTGATTTTAAAATCTATAATCTATAAATGAAGCAGTGTCACACCCTTTTATTATATTTTTTTTTTACTTAACCGACCTTCTATTCAACTTTATTTTTGATATAGTAGAAATTGAATAATAACTTTGTTATTTTTTAATCGTGTTTGCTTAGTTATTTGCCAAATTTTAAAAAGGTGACTTTAAATTGTCCATAACGTCCAAAACACTAAATTTCTGTGTAGGGGCATAAATAGCCAAAATTACATCGGTGCCAAAACTGAAAAATATGTCTTGATGAATATCACGGTTTTAAAACTTGCTGGTTTTTAAACTTTATATCTCACAACCTCATAGTCACCATACTAGAAAATTAATTTAAAACTTATTTTTTTTAGTAAGGAGGACAGAAATAGTGCCAACTTGTTTTAAACATCCTGTACAATGTTTAATAAAACAAATATAAAAAATAAATAAATAAATATTTTTAGTAAAAAATATATATTAAATATATTTAATATTTTTTATTAAATATTTATTTTTATGAATAAATTTTCTCCGCCTTTGGACGTCAAATTCCTTTTCATTCTTCCCCCTTTTATTTCCGCTCTTGCTAAAGTTGTGATACTATACGTACCCTGAAGAAACATCATATTGTTTACATTATCAATAATTGGTAAATGCAAACTGTTGGTAGCAGGAAGGATAAGTATTTTAATTTTTGTTTTTTAGTGAAAACATTTTATAAGGAATTTTGTAAAAAAAGGAAACAAATCTATAAATGCCTATACCACGGTAGAATTAAATAAGCCTATACCATATAGTTCAGACAATTTTCCATTTGTAGGGACAATTTTTATTGTTTTTAAAACTAAGTGGTTCTTTTTTTGTCATATTTGTTACTATTTTTTGGTATTTAATTAAATTGTAGTATATTTGGCTTAAGTTGTCAATGTCTTTTTTGTTGTTTACGCAATTGCTATTTTTTTATATGAATCATTTTCTTTACAGAAAGTTTATGGTAGTTTTTATCAAAATGTAATATTTTTGTTTCTGCAAAATTAAAGGTATGTTTGGTTTCGTGTTCGTGTTTGTGTAATGCGGTTTTTTGGAATTTGTGACCATTTAAGCGATTGTTGAGATGTTGGTTTGTCATTGTTTGGGAAATTTAAACATGGAATTGCGTAGACAATATTTAATTTTTTTTGTGAGGTGTGGCTTCTTAATTTTGTAAACAACTGATGTATTAGGTTTTGTCCTTTGTGGCTTACCGTTATATTATGTTTGTTTATAATATATTTAATTTTTTCAGATAAATTACTTGAGTATGGCATAGCGATATATTTTTTTATCTTTAACATTATCTGGTTAATTGTTAGACGTTCCCTTGTTATATTTTTTTTTTAATCTTGGGACAGTCCACGAAGGCTGATGCCTAAGTACTAACGTACCGTGGGTGTCTTATAATATATATCTTGTGTATTCTTTGTTTTATTATCTTATTAATGTTTTTTTAGAAGAATTGTTATTTTGTAAAACAGCTCTAACTTTGTTTAGTGCGTTGTCTCTATATTCAGAAGATGTTAACTGAATTGCCCTATCTGCTAGTCCCAAAATAACTATTTTTTTTATTTGACGGGTGCTTTAAATTGTAATTAAGGTATCTTCCAGACCGTGTTGGTTTGGTGTACCAAATGTTTTTAATTTATCGTTCTCTTGATTTCTTATAATTGTCAATTCTAAGAAGTTTATTCGGCCATCCAGTTCAGTCTTTAGGGTAAATTGCAGTTTTGGGTGATATGAGTTAAATTTGTCCTTATCAAAAGTTGGTCCGGGATCAATATGTTTCATCTTTCATTCCTACTGTGCATTTTGGATGAAACAAAAAAGAAAGGCAGTTTATACTTTTCACTTTGGATGATTCTTCCAAGATGAACATCCAAAGTGAAAAGTCAAAATGAGCCTTAACACATCGGTGATCTTATTTTCTGGGACAGCCGTAATGCAATCATCGACACATCTTCTCAAATTCCATGACCATCTGTGCAACAGTGTAAAAAACTTAAAATGGTACAAGTGTAAAGGGCATTTATTTGAGAAGATATGGAAATAAGTTACTAGAAAAAGTTGTTTAAAATTAAAAGATAGTCTCTAATACCAATTTTCGAAAAAATCGGCCTACTTTTATTTAGGTATTTGTGATTAAATTTATTTTAATATCAATTTAAATTTTTAATATTAATTTTATGAAATGTTTTGCTATTAAGTAAGCATTTAAAGCTGACGTTACTGCTTCTAATGAATTATAAAAGCGAAGTGTCAATAAAGCTTGTCACTATCAACGCCTACTAGTACAATAATGAGTTGTTAATTTGGAATTAGATAATTAATATTAAAATAATTTTTATCACAAATTAATAAAAGTAGGCCGATTTTTTGGAAAAATGGTATTAGGAACTATCTTTTATTTTTGAACAACTTTTCCTAGTAACTTAATTCCATATCTTCTTAAATAAATGCACTTGACTCTTGAACCATTTAAAGTTTTTTCAATTTTCTAAACACCGCGTATAAAATTTGTTAAATGTTTTTATCCCAATCTTACTCTAAGAAGTAGCAAATTTTTTTAAGAGTAGCTTTTTTTGATAAAATTAAAAATAAAGAAGTTTTTTACTATTCAACACCTTTTCCGTGGAAGTACTGGTGTGTCCACGGAAAAGGTCTTGAATAGGAAAAACTTCTTTATTTTTAATTTTTTTGAAAAAAGCTACTCTTGTTAAAAAATGTTGCTACTTCTTAAAGTAATTGGGATAGAAACATTTACATATTTTATATGCGGTGTTCAGAAATTGAAAAACTTAAAATGGCACAAGAGTAAAGTGCATTTATTGCAAAAAGATATGAAAATAAGTTACTAGAAAAAGTTGTTAAACAAGGTAGTCCTAATACAATTTTCGAAATCGCCCACTTTTATTTATTTGTGATTAAAATTTTATTATTAATTAACTAATTCCAAATTTTTGTACTAGTAGGCGTTGATAGTGACAAGCTTTATTGACACTTCGCTTTTATAATTCATTAGCTGCAGGATCGGCAGCTTTAAATGCTTACTTAACAGCAAAAAATTTGATAATAAATTGATATTAAAAATTTAAATTGATATTAAAATAAATTTAATCACAAAAAATAAAAGTAGGCCGATTTTTTCGAAAATTGGTATTAAAAACTACCTTTTAATTTTGAACAACTTTTCCTAGTAACTTATTTCCATATCTTTTCAAATAAATGCACTTTACTCGTGTACCATTTTAAGTTTTTTTAATTTTCTGAACACCGCGTATAAAATATGTTAAATGTTTCTATTCCAATCTTACTCTTAGAAGTAGCAAAACTTTTTATCAAGAGTAGCTTTTTTTGATAAAATCAAAAATAAAAAAGTTTTTTCTCTTCAACACCTTTTCCGTGGACATACTGTATATACATATATATATATATATATATATAAATATATATATATATATATATATATATATATATATATATATATATATATATATATATATATATATATATATTAGGTTCATTCCGGAATTGTTGAGAATTCCGGAAATCGTTGGTATCCGGGAAATCAGCTCGAGAAACTCGAGAACTCAGAAATCATATTTGAGTTATGAAATTATAAAATAAAACTATTTGCGTTTGCGTTTGTTTAAACGCGCGGCGGCGGGGCGGCACGGGCCAAAGCGCAGGGAAATCTTTTGATCTCGGCCGATCCGCGCGGCAAACGCTCTGGCGGCGTCGTTTTATACATAATACAAAATACAGTAGGTAATACACCAGTAATGCCAACCTAGAAAATTATTCCCTGTTCTAGGATTTTTTCCTACAATAAGGAAAAGGGAATTTTATCTAATATCTAGGGAATTTTCAACTTTGGATTGTTTCCAGTTCAATTTATAGAATTTCAGTCAATTTATTAATTTTAATATTAAATGGACTACTAATGACAAGTACCTATTAAATCCTTATACCCTGGGTTATGGTTTGACCATTGTATCTTTTCAAAATTGCTTCTTGTTGCCCTGATTATTATCTAATACGGGTTAATTCGTGGTATCGGGTTTCTGGAATTAAGATCAACTGCTACTTAGCATTCTTGCATGTTGTTGCCCTTTCTGTATTTTGTGGTTGTTGCCCACAACATACTAAGGGAAAAAGAAATGTCAAGTTCGTGTATTTGTTGCCCCACAGTAATGCCGAAACTCAGCGAGTATTTTCAGTCGTTACCGACGTTAAAAATAAAAAGCGAAATTAATTATCCAGTCGAGGCATTAAATGCAGTATGTTTAATTCGTCTTTCTAGTGAAAACTGCTGCCAAAATTATTCATTAAATGAAAAGCATTTAAGTCTTATGAAAAAGGAAAACCTTATAAAAAAAGATTGATTTTAAGAGTTTTTAGAACGTTTTTTTTTGTTTAGAAACTTTATTTTGTTAATTCATTTTGCCATCTATGTCCAATTGTTACCATGAGATTTTATTTTTTGTATTTTTTTGAACTTTTCTGACAATAAAGTCATTTCGTAAATTATTTTTCTATTTAATTTTGATCTAGGGAATTCTAGGATTTTTTCACAGAAAAACTGGGAATTTCAGCAAGCTTGGTTGGCAACACTGTAATACACACGTTCATTAGTGTTTCATTCTAGTTGAGTTCAGACGGTTTACAAAGTGTATTACACGTAATTTGTAAATTTCTCGACAACCCGAGAAGACCCGAGAAATTAGCCTCGGGAATTCTGAGACCCGAGAAATTGATAAGCTCGAGAAATCATGAACAATATATATATATATATATATATATATATATATATATATATATTATATATATATATATATATATATATATATATATATATATATATATATATATATATATATATATATATAGATTTTGATAAAAACTACCATAAACTCACTGTAAAGAAAATGATTCATATAAGAAAATAGCAATTGCGTAAACAACAAAAAAGACATTGACAACTTAAGCCAAATATACTACAATTTAATTAAATAGCAAAAAATAGTCACAAATATGACAAAAAAAGAACCACTTAGTTTTAAAAACAATAAAAATTGTCCCTACAAATGGAAAATTGTCTGAACTATATTATGGTATAGGCTTATTTAATTCTACCGTGGTATAGGCATTTATAGATTTGTTTCCTTTTTTTACAAAATTCCTTATAAAATGTTTCCACTAAAAAACAAAAATTAAAATACTTATCCTTCCTGCTACCAACAGTTTGCATTTACCAATTATTGATAATGTAAACAATATGATGTTTCTTCAGGGTACGTACAGTATCACAACTTTAGCAAGAGCGGAAATGAAAGGGGGAAGAATGAAAAGGAATTTGAAGTCCAAAGGCGTGGAAAATTTATTCATAAAAATAAATATTTAATAAAAAATATTAAATATATTTAATACATATTTTTTACTAAAAATATTTATTTATTTATTTTTTATATTTATTTTATTAAACATTGTACAGGATGTTTAAAACAAGTTGGCACTATTTCTGTCCTCCTTACTAAAAAAATAAGTTTTAAATTAATTTTCTTGTATGGTGACTATGAGGTTGTGAGATATAAAGTTTAAAAACCAGCAACTTTTTAAACCGTGATATTCATCAAGACATATTTTTCAGTTTTGGCACCGATGTAATTTTGGCTATTTATGCCCCTACACAGAAATTTAGTGTTTTGGACGTTATGGAAAATTTAAAGTCACCTTTTTAAAATTTAGCAAATAACTAAGCAAAGACGATAAAAAAATAACAAAGTTATTATTCAATTTCTACTATATCAAAAATAAAGTTGAATAGAAGGCCGGTTAAGTAAAAAAAATATAATAAAAGGGTGTAACACTGCTTCATTTATAGATTATAGATTTTAAAATCAATCGCATCGATTGCAAACAAAATGTAAAGGATTTATACACAAAAGGGTGCGGGTAGCAGAATCAAGAGAACCATAAGAGTATACTTTTTAAAATGTAAGTCAGTATTCACCCAAGTTTAGTCTATGTTCACAATATTTTTACCTTGTTTACAATATTCCGTTTTTTTATTAATGTCTATACCCTCTCTGAAGTACATTTGGCTTTTCTAAAATCATTTTTTGATGATTCCGACACTTTTTCCAGTAAAATCCATTCTTTTTTAGAAGTTTTTGCATTTTTTCGCGCCCAAGAGGAAATTCGGTAACTTTTTAAAAAATTTTAAAAAGTTTTTTGAGTTGGTACCTTATTTCACTCTAAATAAAATCCCTTTACTAATCGTCTTACGATAGACAAATCAAACCCTTCCAGATGTTTAATCAATAATTTGATGTTATGGCGAAGATAGTCGAGTTGATGGATTGCTTTGCATTCTATCGTGGTCCTTTTTCTAATTCTTCTTGTAGTAATTTTCCGCAATACCCTCATACATTGCAGCTCGGCCGTGGCATTTTTTAATGGCATTCTTATTATATTAGCAATTACCTCTCTAGCCTGACTATAAAGAACTTTTCTTTTTGAAAAACTCATTTAAATTAATTACAAATTACCAGTTATTATTAACCACTTGTTATCTGAAAATTAATTACAAATCGCTACTTGCGAATTAATTTTCTTTTTCTAATTTTGTATAAAAAATGGCGGATGTATATATTTATGCTAAAATGTAGCCTTCTTTGTTTTACCTAAAAATTCGCCACTGTTGTTAAAAATTACTATTTTGTTTAGATTTTATCATTTTATCCCATTAACTGCCTCGATTTATAGTGTTTTTTTTTTCATCATATATCAAATGGCTTAAAATCGACGTTTTATCTAATTGGTTGTCTTTATATTGATAAAACCTAATAAGTGGGTAAGGAATGTAATTTTCCTAATATACAAATTGTACCTAACACTTACTAGATTTACAGGATGGGATTTTTTTTTATTAGTTTAAAATAGTAAAGAAGATGGTTTTTGTTTCATCCTTTTAGAGAAAAATACTTTTAATGGTATAAATGTTTTTTGTAAACTTTTACAATTGCAAAATTTGGCGTGTGCACAAAAACTAAAATGGCCGCTATCAAAAAACTACTTTTATCCAAAACTGTCATATTATACGTCTATTAGTGATCAAAATTTAGACGAATAAAGTAACCCATAAGTAGTGAGTTATAGATTTTATATCAGTAGTGAGTTATAAAGGTTACTAGCCCAATGCCCTAAAATCAGTCCAATACATAGTGCTTTTAACATTGCTTTAATACAAAAAATAATATAAAACAGGCTTCAAAACTACACTATACTATTACTAAACTTATGTGCTACTGCTTATTGTTAATACTAATGTTTACATTGATTATGAAATTACCGTTAAGATTAGCATCAGCACCGGTAACACTTTTTTCGGGAACATTCACAGAAATTATGCTTTTCCCTGCCTTATCGACAACTTCAGATTGCTCACCCTATATATTTTTTGCAATTTCGATTTTGTTCGAAATTGATTCTTCAACATAGCTTTCAGCCACGAGGGATGATTTCCATCCATCATGGCGTTTGAGGGTTATGAGGTCCGGCATTGGCCAGGAGGGTTGCTGATGTGCGGCGTAAGCTATGACCAGTATATAAATTAGAGTCAGGCAATCCCAAAATTTTGTCCACAGAATTTGGTATTTTAGAAATTTTATTTATACCAACACACTAAGAAGTACACTTCCCTTTCTGATAATTTAAAAAAAATCTATTGGTGGGTACATTTTTTGGTCGTAATTTTAAATACTGCTTCACTAACTCAATAGGGTTTACCGTAAATCCTTCGCTTAAAATGGTAGAGCATCTCGATTTATTGGTTTTTGTGTCAGGGATTTGAATATCAAGGTATTGTCCTTGGTCCTCGATGTTTTCTATCAGCAACTTTGTCAATTCGTCGCATCGACAGGCACCAGAAACGCCTAGTATCAAGACCACCTGAAATCGAAAAATTATATAATTATATATTATACAAAAAACCTTGATTACAAGAAACGTAAAAAAATATGAAAATGTTCCACGACCATAAAAAGATTAAAGCGTAAAACGCCAACTAGAATGGAAAACAAAATGCCTACCTTGGCTAAGAGATAATTATTCATTAAAAGCTTCTTATAAAAATTGCTCGATTTCAGCTTTTCCTAAAACTTTGGCCTTCGTAGACGTATAATTTCTGGATTTTGATTTGAGGAACGATACAATTTTTCCATATCTGGAGATATCGGTGTTCTTATATATTTTAAGGGTTTGTTTTTACCATGGAATATTTCATACATAATGACGAAGGGGCAAGTTTCTCACTTAAAAATAAGAAATATGCCAGTAAAACTTCTTCGTTTACCAATTATTTTTCATCCACACTTCCAACTCACGAAATTCCTTATTGTAAAACTGTCTTGATTTCTCTGAGATCAGGTTGGTTATTGCTCTATTATCTTCTACCCGAATTCCTTTATAAACTTGAGAATTTTCCATTCTAGGACTTTTTCAGTTCTTGACAAACATCATTTTTTTAAAAATAAACAATTACCTTAGTTACAAAACCACAACCTTCTTCGAAAAATTCATCTGTTATTTACTATGTCACATAATCTGACAAATTAGAAATATACTACAGGCAATTTTTTTATTTCAAGGATCTTTTCTATGTATCTTACTTCAACTTAATATTATAATAATATGACAATTTTGGATAAAATATTGTATGGAACACGTGTGTTATTACATATAAGTCACTCGAGAAAATTAGCCTAAACTTTTCTCGCGTGACTTATATGTATAATAACACACTAGTACCATAAATAGCTAAAGTTAAAGATTAAAAAAATGGTTATTCAGTCTATAAGGAAAATAACCCGAGAGCAACTAACCTCGAATCAATTCAAATGAAATAACCGAAATTTGGTTTGTTCCCATATTAACTATTCCTACAAACTCGATCAAAGAATGTTTTAATATCTTTTATAACAACGAAAACATTCTCTCATATAAAAAAATTATCCGCTTTAATACGATAGTACTCGATTTATCTTTTATAACTCTACCAATAGTTACAAAAACTTGTTAGTTAACAAGTCTTTTGTCCCCCTCAGGTTAGATATGTTATGTTATTCTTGAAAGTTCCGGGCTGACATCTGTTGGTACACCGATGGCTCCAAATCCAAGGACGGTGTTGGAGCTGGAATATATGGACAGAGGCCGAGGGCAGAGTTGGACACAAAGAGAAAATCTTCGGTACTGGCATGGACTTCCGGGCCTCAGACACTCGAAGGCCTTCATAAGCCCACCGAACCAACAATGTACTGTCAAACTACTGGAGCAATCAAGGGTACACCTAAAACTCTAGTGGGACTGTACACGGGACACTGCAGATTAAAATATCACATGCACAAGATCGGCCTAGCGGAAGACGCCGAGTGCCGCATGTGCATAAAGGGAGACGAATCGGCAGAACACATACTGTGTTCGTGCCCAGCAATGGCACGACTAAGATTCGCAAACCTCGGCAATGACACTTTGTTGCCGGTGGAGGTGAAAGATCTGTCTCCCAACAGGATCATCAGATTTATTAGGAGTCTGGACCTGGTGGGAGAAATATAAAAGGGTGTGAGCCACAATAGACCGATCGGTCACGGTGGAAGGGTGTTATACCCACTCACTTTTAACTTACCTACCTACCTACCTATTCTTGAAAACTAATTAAAAAATAATTATAGGTACTTACGATACTGAATTATCTCCCTCTCGAAAAATTTTTGAATAACAACATTTTATACTTAACGAAGTATACAATGGAATCACAGACTGATTAATTTTTAATGTTACTGGATCATTTGTTGTATCAATATAGCTTAATAACGGCTTGTCCGAACACAATTCGTAGTCCTCTTTTTTAACAAATGGCAAAACTTCATCATTAAAAGGTTTCAAGTCCGGTATCTTGCAATTTGAAGTATTTATTAGGAATTGGGATAATTCATCTTTTCTTGCTATAAAAAATTAGATTTTTTATAATAAAAAGAATTTTAAAGAATTATTTACTAAGTAAAGAAGATTTTTACAATTAAATAAAGAATGCCAAATTTCGCTTTCATAAATGGTATAAAAGACTTGCCAAGAAAAAGACACAAAATACAGGGTAATTCAAATTCGACTCTTACCATTGGGATCTCGGAAACTATATATTAGATAGGAAGATGGTTACTTTGGGCAAAGTTATGCATATGTGACTAACAATACGTCGTTTAAAAACGTTTAAAGTATTTCCAAAGTTATCCGAGAAAAACCAAAATTTGGAAAAATTGTTTTTATTTTATCCTAGCTCTGACGACGTTTCGTCAGTCGAGCACTATCACCAACTTTATATTTTTCTATAAGCGCCATTTTATATTTTTACATAGTCAAATAGTGCTCCTTATTCTAATTTCAACATTGTGTAACATGATACATTTTCAAAGCTCATAACCTCATTTATTTCCATAAAAAAAATATCGTGTTGGTTAGCCTTGATTCGTGCGTATTCTTTTTGTTTTTTGAAAAAATTAAATGTCAGTACTACTGAAAAGAGATTTGCTTGTACAGGTGTTCTAAACAACTAGGTTTTTCGAATAAACAAAAGAAGGTATGTTAAAACTACTACAAATTTAACAGATAAGTGTACAAAAAGAGCGCAAACGTATTTAAAAATATTCATATTCAGAAGAGCAACAAACGCATCGAAATATATAGTTGGATCATTTTTAAAATGAAAATTCGGTGCGTTTGAAAAGAAAAAAAAACATAAAAAGTTGCAAAAAAGATTTGGCGGCGCCTTTGCTTTTCATAATGTGCCGCTTCCCGCAGGTGTCTGTAATAATGGACCATATAAAAAGCAAAGCCGACCGACAATAAAAATTAAATCTTTTTGCTACTTTTTATGTTTTATATATAAAGTAAAGCTTAAAATCTCTAGTATTAGTACAGAAAATAAAGCATTTTGGCTCGGAATTTTTTCGTCCCTTATCGATTTACCTGAAATTTTCACAGAAGGTAGGGAATAGCGCAAGGATCAAAGTTTATATGCCGAGGAGTGCTTTTATCCACCCCATCTTGGGGGTGGAATTTTTTTTAATCATATTTTAACTACAGGAATTGATGAAAAAAGGTTTCTAAGTAAAAAATGTTTTATAATTTTTTTTGTAAAACTAATATTTTTCAATTTATATGCGATTAAAATTAATAGCTTTTCGACAAAAAAATCGTTGGGTTTTTCGCGAATACCTAACTTTAAAAATATGTATTTTATCAAAACAACTGTAGAAAGCAAAATTGTAGTTTATAAATAATCCAAAAGAAAAACTTTTTTATAATTTCTCTACAACCCATACGGACCGAGCTACGGCTTGTTAGTGGTTAGCTTTTGTTCATCAAATACTAAATTTGAAAGGTTCAGGAAAACTTTGCATTTTTCGAGGAAAACTTATAAAAGCCTTTTTTAAATTATGTAAAAAGATCTTTCTTTTAAAAAGAAAAAAGTCCTTAGCATGAAAATTGACCAGAGTATGATAAAAATAAGGTAAGTCCCTACTTTTTTCTACGAAAAAATCAGTAAAAACCACCCCCTAATTATCCCCAATTAGAAATTAATCTTTACCCTCTTGTGTTTTTTATATATGTATTATCAATACATCCTTAAAGTTTGACCAATTTAAAACGCATAATTTTAGAAAAATTGGAGCTATGCGATTTTCTGCAATTTCGTATAAAGCCTTTTTCTTTAAAATAACTTCAAAACTACTGGAGACACGTAGGGTTTCCATACATTCGGATTTGCCCAGACATGTCCTTGTTTTCAAGGTGTCCGGGGACGTCCAGCCGCATTTTTAATATAGGTCCGGGAAAACAGATAAATATAAAGTATAAATACAGGGTGTAATTTAATTGATGGCTAAAAATGCAGGATGTGATTCTTCAACTCATTTTAGGGCTAAAAGTCCATTAAAACAGATATGCGCAAGGAGCTCATTTTTGAGATAGTTTTAAAAAATCGGGTTTTTATTAATTTCTCAAATACTCTTTTGCCGATTTTGTTGAAACTTGGCAGTGTTATTTTTAGTAACAAGGGGCTAATTTAACCTTAATTAGATTAAAGTTATTAAATCCAGTGACGTGCTGGGAGACACCTAAGCGAATATTATTGCCAAAAAAATGTATGCCACTGACTTTTTTCCCATTTTGATATTTTTCTTGGATTAAGCGACTAAAAATAAAACTTTTTTATTGCTTGACCCTTTTTCGTATTTTGCTTCATTTTCGAGAAAAAAATCATTTTATTGCATGTCCTTTAGACCGCACAAAAAAAAATAAAAAAGAAACAATTTAAATTTTAATACATGTTTACAATACAAATACAATAAACATAATTAGAAATACGTAATGAAGTTGGTAGTATTATGTAATGTAAACTTTTAATAACCAATAATATTCGCTAAGGTGTCTCCCAGCACGTCACTGGATTTAATAATTTTAATCTAATTAAGGTTAAATTAGCTCCTTGTTACTAAAAATAACACTGACAAGTTTCAACAAAATCGGCAAAAGAGTATTTGAAAAATTAAAAAAAACCCGATTTCTTAAAAAACTTCAAGACCCTGTATCTCAAAAATGAGCTCCTTGCGCATATCTGTTTATATGGACTTTTAGTCCTAAAATGAGTTAAAGAATCACATCCTGCATTTTTAGCCATCAATTAAATTACATCCTGTATATATTTTAAATTTATCATTTTTTTATCATACATGCTTTTTTGTTTTTACCTGAGAATTTTATGATTTATGTTGCTACACCTAAGAATTTTATATTTTATGTTAGAATATAAGGCTAATTAATATGTCTTTAATATAGGGTTATAATGTATTTTTGCATATACAATAAAACTTGTGTTAACGGACAACCTTTTATATTGGCCACCTGTGTTATGGGCCACTTACAAGCTAAAAAAAATCTGATTTATAGGAAATCCCGTATATAAATACCCTGAGATAATGGACACCCTTATAAAACAGTCACGGCCAGACAAATCCTAATTTTTATAACCTATTTCAGGTAAATCAACCTTTTTATATTCGCCTAAAATTCTTTGGGTTAATTTGTATTTTATTACTTGATGATTGTATTCTGCAAATTTTAAAGGTGAAAATACCCAACAATAATATTTTGGCCAGGTTCAAATAGCATTAGTGGCTTGGAGGTTATCTTCACATTATATTCTTAGTTGTTTCTTAAATCGATAAGAATAAAGTTATCGTGTTCGGAATCGAAAAGTGTTTAATCATGTTCCCAAACTGAAATCCTTTGTCACTAAAGAAAAAAATTAATGTTATCGCGAAAAGTACGCTTTGGGTTCGCGACTTTTTTTTTTTTTTTTTATATATATATATATATATATATATATATATATATATATATATATATATATATATATATATATATATATATATATATATATATATATATATATATATATATATATATATATATATATATATATATATTTTTTTGAAAAAAAATAATGTCTAGGTTTAATATTCTGGACTCTGGCCGTTTTGCAGAATTTCCCATTTTTTTAACGAAACTGGACAGCAAATTTATTGTGCAAAAACTATCTATACTCCAGTTAATCAAGACTTGGGTGAACACAAAAGGTCGGATGTTATGTTACTAAATTTTAATCCAACAAAATTTTTATCGGGATAACTTTTGGGAGCCTAAAAACCTCGAAATTTTCGGATTTTTTTCAGTTTTTCGCTTATAACTCGTTCCTCGTTCCTAATTTAAAGTGCATTAAATTCTGCGTCGAATAATCTATTAAAACATCAAAATCGGTTTGGCCGTCTAGGCGCAATCGCTCGTTCAAAATCGGTTATTTTTTCCAACTTCTTCGAAAAATCCATTTCCAACATTTTGAAGAGCTGTAACTTCAAGACGGTCACTCCAATCAAAAAGTCATGAAATGTAAGTTATAGAGCATGCAATTCCGCACTGAAAAGGTATCACATTGACCCGATATTTAGGTACATACCGACAATTTTTCATTTTTCCTCAAAAAAGTCAATAGGCTAATATCAGGTATTTATACAGACAACGATTCTACCATCTTACTTAACTGTTTAAAACCGTTTTTAGGTTCAACAATCACAGTAAAAAACAATTAAAAATGTTTAAAAAATTTAAAATTTGGTATTAAAAATTATTTACATGTTCATAAGTAATTAAAAATACAGGGTTCGAAAATATCCGATATATATGTCGCAGCCAACTAGCTTAATTAGCCGTTTAACTAACAGCCTAGCCTCTTTTACAAACAAGGGCCCAAAAGCGATACTTCTCTATTAGAAAATAACCTCCTTTTGGTTTAAAAAAATAATTTTTTTCGTTCCCTTTAAAAAATATTTCCCACTTTGGGAAACCCGTGCCCTGCTGAATGCGTTTCAGGACGGGCATAAGAAGGAAATTTATATCTTACCCCAAGGCAATGATATTTGTCTAATGGGGGATGCTTGGTCTTCTGTTGTTCACTAAACACTGCTACACCCTATTGACGAGGAACGGCGAAAAAGAATGTCCAAGTGAACGAAAGAGCAGGTTAATTTTAACTGTTTTAAAACGGGTTTTTCGTACATCCGACAGTAGGAATTTTTCCAGTTCTTAAACAAACATATTTAAACCCACTCCGGGTAAAACCCGGTGTCGACTCTGTGGCGATTTCAGTACGGACGAAAGTAGGATATTTATATCTTACCACAAAAGGGAATGATATTTGTCTAATAAGTAGATGCTCTGTTGTTCACTAAACACCCTTCGCCCTATTGACGAGTCCTGTAAGGCAGGCGAAACGCGTCTAGGGGAGAGAGTGTCATAGTGAACAGCAAAAGAAAAAAGTTATTTATTTTAACTGTCTTAAAACGGAGTTACGTTTTTCGTACATACCGAGACAGTAGGGAATTTTCCCCGTTCTTAAACAACATATTTACCCACTCCGGTAAAACCCGGTGTCGACTCTGCTAAATGGATTTCAGAGGCATCGAAAGTAGGATATTTATATCTTACCACAAGGAATGATATTTGTCTAATAAGTAGAGGTTGGTTTCTTGTTGTTCACTAAACACTCGCTACAGCCCCTATTGACGAGTCCTGTAAGGCAGGCGAAACGCGTCTAGGAGGGTGTTATAGAAAAAGCAAAAGAACAGGTTATCTTTTTAACTGTCTTAAACGGGACGTTTTTCGTACATACCGAGACAGTAGGGAATTTTTCCAGTTCTTAAACAACATATATATATATATATATATAAAAATATATATATATATATATATATATATATATATATATATATATATATATATATATATATATATATATATATATATATATATATATATATATATATATATATATATATATATAAAATATATTTAAAAATATATATATATAAATATATATATATATATATATATATATATATATATATATATATAATATATATATATATATATATATATATATATATTTATATATATAAATTTTTATTTTTTTTTTTAATATAAATAAGGGTATAAAAAGTATGCCGATATGTTTTAAATTCAAGAAAAGTATTGCAAGTGTACCAAAGACTGATGATATTCTTTAAGCAAACATAAAGGTGCTATTTAAAGCATAATAATTTGTGTTCTTTTTAATATTAAATTTAGGAAAAAAACAATTATTGTTTGGTTTTATTGGGAATTAAAAAAAAATTGTACTTACCATAAAAAGGTTTAAAATCCATTTTAATATTAAGCCATTCTTATGGTACAATTTCTTTTTTTAAATTTCAAATAAAATCAAACAAAAATTTATTGTTTTTTTTTAAATTTAATATCAAAAAAAATTGCAGGGAGTAATTTTTTTTATTTTAGTTGGGTCATTTTAAAAAGAAAATTTGGGGTTTGAAAAGAAAAAAAAAAAAAAAAGTAGCAAAAAAAGATTTGGTTTGAATGCAGGGCCTTTTCTTTTTTTTAAAACCCCTTTCCCCCACGTCTGTAATAATAGACCATATAAAAAGCAAAGGGACCGACAATAAAAATTAAACCTTTGCTACTTTTTATGTTTTTTTTTTTTTCAAAGGGCACCAATTTTCCTTTAAAAATGATCCAACTATAAATAAATTTCCAAAAAAAAGGGAAACAGTGCAAAAAAAATAACAAACAACGTTGAAGTTGAAACTCGCTTCGATGAAACAGGCGGGTGTTGCCAACTTTTTTTAAATTTAAAGGGCATATTTCGAAAACAGTTAATTTTTTACTCAAAGTCCCGGTTTTTCGACTTTTTTGACTCCCTATCGCCCATTAAACTCATGAGCATCATATTTTTTTCACCCTTTTTTTTTTTTTTTTTTTTTTTTATATATATTATATATATATATATATATATATATATATATATATATATATATATATATATATATATATATATATATATATATATATATATATATATATATATATATATATATATATATATAAATATATATATATAATTGGTCTTAAGTTATTCATAAATCAGTTTTATGCACTCATCAACTGAATCAGTAGGATGAAACCCTCGTTTCATTCCAGTTGTGGGAGTTTTATGAAGCATCTTGTAGTACGACTTGTGGTACCATGCATCTATGGCAACCAAATCGTCAACATTATTGATTCGATCTATAATTCTCTGACTCCACTCAGCGCCAAACCGTTCAGCTGCCTTTATTACTGATTCTTTCAGGCCAAATAACGTAACCTTGATACTTGTATCTCTTTGGTCTCGAGGAAGTCGCTCCTGCTTCTTGAGAAAGTCGTCAGTTAACTCTTCTGTATACATGAAACATTGTTTCTTAAAGTCAAATGCCAGACTTTTTGATCTCAGAGTTTTTGAACCTTCTCCCTTTAACGTTTTCGTAAATCGGCAGCAACCATTCGCTCGTTTATGTACTTCTTCCTGCACGCCTTATGAACAGTCACACTGTCTTTGTCTTTCAAGTAACGTTAATGTGCCTCATTTTGGCGCTTCACACTGCATTACCAAAGAGTTTCAACCCATCGTTCCTAATTACCAAAAAGCCAAAAACCAATTTATTCCCAGGGGCCTTTTTAGAAACCCCGGAAAAAAAAAAAAAAACTGGGGAGCGAGCGGAAAAAAATCAGAAAGTGTTCGGGAGGAAGGAGGAATAACGGGACGGATGGAGATAGGGGGGGTGCGGAGCGTGGGGAGCAAAAAACCCACCTCCCTTCTACCGCCTAACGGGGCACCCAACGACGCAACGCCTCAATATTTTTCTAAAGGTTGAGGAAATAAACATACATAACATAAATTTTATTTCTTTTGAACTTAAATATTTTTAATCCAAAAATTTCATTTTTTTTAAAAATTTTTTTTTGTTGCTGGCCTAAACACCCCTTTCCACCTCATCGAGTTATTCTTACAGTTATTGATAAACCTAGAAAGGGTTTTTAACATTTAAGAAAGAGCGTAGAATCGTTGGGTTGTTGAAATACTTGATATTAGGCCATTGACTTTTTTGAGGGAAAATAGCAAAAAATTGTCGATATGTACCTACATTTGGGTTCAATTTAAAAATCACGGTGCTTCCTGAATGCAGATTTTCATGCTCTACAACTATAATTTTGCTGACTTGGAGTGACTTTTGGACTAATTACAGAAAACGCGCGAAGAACCAAATTATTCAGCCTGACAGACGGAATAAAACTGGGGAGCGAGCGAGGAACAAATCAGAAAGTGTTCGGGAGGAAGGAGGAATAACGGGACGGATGGAGATAGGGGAGGTGCGGAGCGCTTTGTGAGCAAAAACCGACCTCCCCTTCTACCGCCTAAGCGGGTCAGCCCAACGACGCAACGCCTCAATATTTTTCTAAACGGTTGAGGCGAAAATAAACATACATAACATAAATTTTTTATTTCTTATGAACTTAAATATTTTTAATACCAAATTACATTTTTTTAAACATTTTTTATTGTTGCTGGCCTAAACACCCCTTTCCACCTCATCGAGTTATTCTTACAGTTATTGATAAACCTAGAAAGGGTTTTGAACATTTAAGAAGAGCGTAGAATCGTTGTCTGTTGAAATACTTGATATTAGGCCATTGACTTTTTTGAGGGAAAATAGCAAAAATTGTCGATATGTACCTAAATATTGGGTCAATTTTAAAATCACGGTGCTTCCTGAATGCAGATTTTCATGCTCTACAACTATAATTTTATGACTTGGAGTGACTGTTTTGGAGTTACCGCTTTTCAAAGTGCCGTAAATGGATTTTTTCAACAAAGTTGGAAAAAATGGCAGTTTTTCAACGAGCGATTGCTCCTGGACGGCCAAACCATTTTAATATTCTGATAAGTCATTCGACGCAGAATTTAATGCTGTTTAATTTAGGAAAGAATAATAATTTCTGTGGCAGGCTACCTTAACGAGTTGTAAGCGAAAACTGAAAAAGTCCGAAAATATCGAGGTGTTTTGGTCCCTAAAAGTTTCCACTATTGGGGTGCCAAGACACCAATTAAAATTTAGAAACATAACATCCGACCTTTTGTGGGCAAACACCCCTTTTAATGTCTAGATTGACTGAACTACTAATTGATTTTAATTTTAAGGCTTGATCTACATTATAACAAATAGCGATCCAGAGAGGGGGAAGGGGCGATGCCCCCGTCACCCAAAAAAAAATTTAAAAAAAACGAGTAAAAATGGAAAAACGAAACTGTTGTTGAGTACAATTAATTATTAATTAAAACTTTTTATGTTGCCTATTGCCTTTGGTTTGGCATTAGTTATTTGTAAAAATATTGTGGTCGTTTATAATAGAGGCCTACTAGTCCAGGAAACGAAGCTGAATGGCAATTTTTTTTCAAAATGTATAGTTTTTGCATAAAAATTTTGGGATTGCTTAACTAACCCCCCTCTTTAAAATCTATATATGGGGTGCTGCTTATTTTTTAGGGATGAAACTACCTTATTGCTAAAACCAAAAAACTATACATTAAAGCCCAAGCTGAGAAAAATTTTAAAATGAAATTGGTTAAAATAGTTTTTTGTTTGTTTGAACATAATGAAAAATTCATCTTTATCAACCCCTATTATATTCTTGTAAAAATTATCACAGTGTTGTTTTGAAATTTGGGAAAGTTTGGCTACTTTTTCCCCAAAATTTCCATTGTTTAAAGCATGGGAAAACTATTCATGGCAACCTTCAGAACTTTCTTTTTAAGTCATGGGGGAAAATTGCTCAATGTTAAAATAAGTATACAATTTTTTGAAACATTATAATATTTTTTCAAGCCCTGAAAATTATTTTTTTTTGGTTTAACAAAACAATTTTTTAAATTTTTGGAAAATTAACATGTTGTCTAATTAAAAATGTCTGCTCAAAAGTAATTAATTTAATTTTGTAATTTTACCAAATTCACCCCAAATATTAAATGCAAAAATAGAAAAACCCCCGGGTTTTTTTAAAATACACGAATTGCATAAAACCCAATTGTCGACTCACCGTAAACGGCATTACGACGATAAACCCCTTTATTAGGGGTAAAACTACCCTTATTACTAAAACCCCCCAAAATTATCCCCCTAAATATTAAGCAACATGAAGAAAAAACTGCTCAAATAGTTAAAAAAAACGTTTAATCTGTATTAGGGGAAGAATTTAATTTCCAAACCCCTTTAGGGATTAATAAAAAAGTTTAATTTAATTGTTTAAAAAAAAAAAAATAAAATTTCACATTAAAAATTATTGAAATAAAAAGATTTTGGGGTTTTAAATAAAAAATTTTTTAAGATAACTTTTCATTTTTTGTGAAAAAAGTTTTTTAAAAAAACACCTTGTGGTTTTTTTAAAAAACCCAAATATCTTTTAAAAAACTGTTAAAACCTTTTTTAAAAGGGGGATTTAAAGGCCCCTATACACGTTTTTAAACGTTTATTCTCACTTAATTTTCTTCACACGAACTAAAAGCAAATGTTTGAGTTTGAACCTGAAACCTTAGTAATCTTTAGTGGGGTTATTTTGAAGAAAGGTCATTTTTTTTAAAAATTTCCCTGAAATTCAATTTTTACTTACAGTTGCATTTTCAGTAGGCAATTTAAATCAGTTAAAATATAAGAATATATTTGAATACATAAATAACGAGAATTGAGACTAATTTTAATTAGGTTGGTATTAAAAAAGGTCGCCGTTATTATTAGTTTTTCTCAAAATTGTAGATTTTAAATCTTGCTTAAAATTTTGGGGCTTTATAAATAAACAACGTTTAATAAATCACAACTTGGATTGTTTCTAACTCAATTTTGTTTCAATTTTGTTATATCCAGGTTTTTTTGATAAATGCATAGTTATCGAGTTATTTAAAACCATTGATTTATAAAAAACTATCTCAATCGATACTTACCTTTTTGCTTAAAATTTTTTTTTCTATTTATTTCCGGTTAAAATAAAAATATTTTTCGCGATGGTTTGGCACACCATCTGAAAAATGCTTAGCAAAATGCTCTGCTATACGTAATTTGCAATTTGTTGGTTGAGGGACCCAACCGACCTTTCTCGGAGAGTATTTCATAAATATCCTAAACTCCCGGTTATTCTGCTTGACCGCGATTTTCTGAACGCCCCAGACGTTTATTATTATAGGCCCTTTTTTTGTTGCCATTTCAACAGTTAATAAATTTTACCATTTAACAATCCTTTTGGGGGAAATTATGAAAATTTTTTTTCATTTCTTTTCTTCTTTTTTTATTAGGAGTTTTTTAAAAAAAGTTTTAATTACATTTGTCTATTTTTTAAAAAATCCCAACCTTGAGGGAATATACATTTCAATCATACTGAGGAATATCTTTTCGTAATTAAAACCTTGTTTAAGGATTGGGTATACAATGTTCATGTACGAAAGTACTTTGATTTTAGCTGTATTTATAATTATATTACATTTATTTTTTAAATGATCTTAATATATTTAATACTTTGAAATAACATAATATTAATATAAACAGTCATGTCAATAAAATTTATCCTAGATCATGTTTCCCGATGAGTAAGTTTATTGATTTTAAATAGGATTATAGTTAATACCGTTTTCATCCCCCAAAAGATTTTCCAGAATAATATATTCATTGTATCGTCATAAATCGATATAATGGGTTCAAAATCCTTTCAAGTTCTTACCGTCTTGAGAATGGTAACATCTCTTTGAAGCTTGAATTCTTTTGGCATATATTTCTACTAGTATCTTACATTGTTAGACTATATTTTCCCATTAAAAAAAAATTACCCAAAAAAGGAAAGCTAAGGGTTTAAAAATTAGCAAAACGATTTACCACTCGTTTGGGGTTATGACTGTTTATCTATATTATGTCACCAAGACCCCCTAAAACATCAGTTCGTTTTAGCCTGATGGGTTTTCTATAGCTTTAGCATGGTATATATATATATATATATATATATATATATATATATATATATATATATATATATATATATATATATATATATAAAATATAATTTTTGCTGATAATATTACCTCCAGTATGATTAGACATATGTATATGCTCCCTTTCAAAAAGGTACGGAACATTTGTTAAATAGACAAAATGTAATTAAAACGTTTTTTTTAACTCGCTCATAACTTTAAAAGTATGGGTCGGAGAAAAGAAATGTAGAAAGAAAAAATTTTCGCAACTAAATTTCCAGTAAAAAGGTTGGTTAGAAGTAGTAAAATTTATTAGGCTTGTTGAAAAAATAGCAAAACAAAAAAGGCCTCCATAATAGGCCCAATAAACTTTGTTCTATATAGGGCGGATTCAGAAAATCCTTAGGGGGGCGGTCTTAGGCAGAATAACCGGGAGATTTAGGGGTATTTGTATTGGAATACCTCTCAAGGGGAGAAAGGTCCGAGGTGGGGGTCCTCGTCCAGGTTAGCCACCCGTCTGGCTCCACTTGTAAATGCAAATTACGGTATAGCCCAGGAAACGAACCATTTTGCTAAGCAATTTTTTCAGAATGGGGGTGGTTGCCAAACCATCGAGGGTGATTTTTTTATATTTTAACCACAGGAATCGATAGAAAATAATTTTTAAGCAAAAAAGGTTAAATGCATATCGTGATTGAAAGTCGAAGTTTTTTGTCGATAAAATCAATGGTTTTTCATAACTATCAATTTTATCCAAAACCTGGATATAACAAAATTGTAGCTTAAAAAAAAATTGTAATTGCTGTAGAACCACCACAATCCAAGTTGTGATTTGTTAAACGTTAGCTGTTATTTATAAAGCACAAAATTTTAGAGTTTCAAACGCAAATAACGCAAAATCTACGAATTTTTTGAGAAAAACTAATAATAACTTTTTTGAAGCATTTGCAAAGACCTTTTTTTTTAAATACCAACCTAATTAAAATTAGTCTCAATTCTCGTTATTTATGTATTACAAATATATTCTTATATTTTAACTGTTTTTTAAAATTTCCTAATTTTAAAAAAAGCAACTGTAAGAAAAAAATTTAATTTCAAATTTTTTAAAAAAATGACCCTTTCTTCAAAATAACTGAAACCTAAAATTACAAGGTTTCAAAGGGGTTTTTAAACTAAAAAACATTTTGTTTTTTTTTGTTTACGTGTGGGAAAAAATTTAAATGAGATATAAACGTTTAAAACGCGTTTTATGGGGGGAGCACTACCTTTTTTTTGGCCCTTTAGACGTCCCCCCTTTAAAAAAAAGAAAAAGGTTTTTAAAAAATTTTTAAAAATATTAGGGGGTTTTAAAAAAACCCAAAAAATTGTTTTTTTTTTAAGAATTTTTTTCAAAAAAACTGAAAAGTTATGTTAAAAAACCCTTTTTTTTTTTGCATTCTAAAAGCCCAAATATCTTTTTTTTTTTAATAATTTTATTAATGTGAATGTACGTATTTTTCTTTTTTTATCCGTTAAATATAAATATATTTTTTTATTAATCCATAATAGGGGTTACTTTTTAAACTTAAATTATTTTTCCCTAATTTTTTTAAAGATTAAAAAATTTTTTTTTTAACTTATTTGAGCCAAGTTTTACTTCATGTTTAGCTTTAATATGAAAGTGAAGTAAGTTTTGAAGGTTTTAGTAATAAGGGGTAGTTTTTACCCCCTAAAAAATTAAAAAGGGCTTATCGTCGTAATGCACAGTTTACGGGTGAGTCGAACTTAATTCCAAGTTGTTATGCAATTCGATGTATTTTTTAAAAAATCCGCGGTTTTGTACTATTTTTTTGCATTGTAATATTGTAAGGGGTGAATTTTTGAGGATTAAAAAAATTACAAAATTAAATTAATAATACTTTTGAGCAGTACATTTTTTTAATTAGAACTTTGAAACATGTTAATTTTTCTAGGGTAAACAATTGTTTTTTGTTAAACCATAGGGGTTATAATTTTCAAGGCTTGAAATATATTAAATAATGTTTCAAAGAATTGTATACTTATTTTTTAACATATTTGAGCCTAATTTTATATGACTTAAGCTTTAATATGGAAGTTCTGAAGGTTATTGCCATAAGAGGTAGTTTTTACCCATAAAGCTACTTTTAGCATAATGGAAATTTTGAAGAGAAGGGTAAGCTAAGCTTAATCCCAAATTTCCATGCAAACACTGTGATAATAATTTTTTTACAAGTAAATTATAATAGGGGTTGATTTTTAAGGGATGAAATATTTCAAATTATGGTTCATATATATATATGCTAAAGTAAGATAGCTAGCGAAGAATGTTAAATACAAAACTTTTAGGGTTTTTGAAATCTATTACACTGCACATAAACTAAGTATACAGGATCAGTCAAAAAAACCTGGAAAAAAAAAATTTCTTTATTTTAAATGGAACCCCCCCTATATTATTCAATATT
>JAHBCN010010206.1:0-32609 GCA_019359885.1 Listronotus oregonensis | reverse complement strand
GCACTTGAATCCAAATGGTTTATCGAGAACAAAACCGTAGAAATGAAATTTGTAGGAAAATATATATGTACCTTTATTTTGTATATAAAGGTTTTCGCAAAAAACAATAGTTTCTGAGTAATAAGCTAAAAACCGTAAAAATACATACAATTTTAAATTTTTTTTCCATGTTTTGAGCCCAAATGGTTCATCGAAGAACAAAACTTAAAATAATAAATTTGTAGAAAATTTTATGGTTTAATTTTGTATAGGAAAGTTATTTACGAAAAACCAATAGTTTCTAAGTTATAAGCTAAAAAGGTAAAACTACTTTTTTTTTTTATGTTTTTGCTTTTTTCAATATTCCGTCACGAAATTTTGTTAGCAAACCTCATATTCGGACTCAGCACCCCAAAAAACATATAAAACAAAAAAATCTAAACTACCCCAAAATTTGCATAGTAAAAACACAATTTAACTGGGTATATAGCGAGGTAGATCGGTTAAAAATTGAATTTTTGGCGGCCATTTGAAAATGATCATTTTACTGATTTTTTTAACTACGTTCTAAATAAAAGTTAAATGGTATAGAAAACCCAAATATTTTTTTATACATACTAGAGGATGTAATAAATAAAACCTATTATAAATTATTCAATTCCGGCTTAAAGTTTTTGAGAATCAAATTTTCGAAAATAGGCTGAAAATAATTTTAGGCCTTTAAATAATCATTCCTTGTGACCTATGGCACTTAGAGGGGGTTTAAAAAATCTTTTATTCCCGAGTTTAAGCAAAATCGATTGACCCCTCACGAAAAATTCTTCGAAATGTAATGTAAAATTTAGAAAAAGTATCTTTATTATACAAAAAAATATTGGTTTAACATTACTAATAATTTTTGTACAATACTTGACAAAATTCTCAATTTTTTTTACCAAATCCATGTTCTACTTTTATAAAAATCTTTAATTTATGACTCAAAAAAATGTTAAATCATTTACTTGCAAGTATTAAAAATATATTCATAATTTCAAATTGTCAGTCAAAAACTTATTGTAAGAAAAATTTATTATTTATTGTTTGAATACTTTGAAGATAATGTAAAATGTATTTATTACATAAAACCATTATATTGTCTTTTTTCCTCGTACATTATATGTTTTATTATTATTCTTTTTTATTATTATAGTTTTATTTCATTCTGTTTTGTCGAAAAGGTGTATAATTTTTAATAAAACTAAAGCAATATTATTATTTAAAATAAAGTAAATGGTTAAACATAGCGTAAAGGAAAAGAAGAAAATATAGGATATGCATTTTTATTCCACCCTTGTGTCAACCGAAAATGTGAGGCATTATTAAAATTTGAAACTAAAAGCGAAGATAACTGTCAAGGATGATTCGTACAAAATCTGGAAAAAGAAATACATATTAGATATTCCTTTGGAATGTTAAAAAGGATTTTTGATGACGCTCTTGTAAAAAAGCTGAGGAAAATGCGTACGATGTGTTAAGAATGTTTTTACTACACAAATATAGAGATCTATCTTAGCTTGGAATGCCACTAAAAAATAAAGGGATTATATCTGTTAACTGCACAATCAGTTTCGTAAATTTATATATATATATATATATATATATATATATATATATATATATATATATATATATATATATATATATATATATATATATATATATATATATATATATATATATATATATATATATATATATATACAGGGTGCCAAGATTGCATGCATGGGGATCTCGGAAACCGTAAGATATACGAATCGTTTAATATGGCAAATTGCGCATTTAGGTGCCTAACAACATGCCGATTGGAAAGTTTAAAATTCCGAGTACTTCCGGAGATATCCGGAAAAAAACCCAAATTTGCTGATTTCGTTTTTATTTTTTATGGCGTTATTTAAAGAGATATGAAAAAACAAAAGACACTTTCTCATGGCCACTTCTTAAGCTCTACAAAACAGCGTTGAGAGATTTTCCGTACGACGTTTCGTTTTCGTTAGACCATCATCAACTTTATTTTTTTAAATACGGACCTGAGTTTTTTATTTAATTTTTTTGAACCCCTTATTATCTTAATTTACACCTGACCCCTTATATATACAGGGTGCCACAGATTCGAGTCAGGCGGGGATCTCGGAAACCAAAGTACGAAGTCGGTTAAATTATGGCAAAGTTGCGCATTTAGGTGCCTTACAACATGCCGATTAGAAAGTTGTAAAATTCCGTGTACTTCCGGAGATATCCGGAAAAAACCGAAATTTGCTGATTTTGTTTTTATTTTTATGGCGTTATTTAAAAAATATGAAAAAAACAAAAAACCTCCCTGCCACTTCTTAAGCTCTACAAAACAGCGTTGAGAGATTTTCCGTACGACGTTTCGTTTTCCTTAAAATCATCAACGTATTTTTTTAAATGCGGCACTCAATTGTTTATTGCATTTTTTTGAAGCAATTATAATCCCAATTACAATGATGTTAAATAAACTTTTTCCATAAGAGACAATGAGTAAGACAAAAGCATCCTTCCTATAGGGGCGTTCCATTTGTTAATAAATATTAATATTATACATTTTTGTAATTGAATAATAAGAGGTTAAAAAAAGTAAAATAAAAAACCTGGTCCGTATTTAAAAAAAAAAGTTATGTGGTTACAAAAACGCGTCGGGAAAATTTCCCTTTTTAACTTAAAATACCAGGAAAATTTTTTGTTTTTTTCATATAAATAACGTCGAAAAAAATAAAAAAATATATATATAATATATATATATATATATATATATATATATATATATATATATATATATATATATATATATATATATATATATATATATATATATATATATATATATATATATATATATATATATATATATATATTTTTTACGACCAAATGCCCAACATTTAAGAGCTTTTTTTCGAACATTTTGACCTATATTTTTTTTTTGGATTTGAGGAATTTATGGGCGTTCCAGAGAGCTCCGAAATCGACCAGGTTTTGACTACTTGCATTGTATATGCGATGAATATGGAGACCTTAATTATTTACTTTTTAATTCTCAAATATAATACCAAGAAACCACATCTCTTTTAAATGTACTTGTCCCCAAAAACCTTAAATTACCTATTTGGTTACCAGAAGTATTAAGCTCAAATGATCCTAAATTAATGCACGCTCTCCACTTCTACTTACAAAGAATAAGCTTAAAACTCTAATTTTTTGTTACCTCTATCATTAGTAAAATTTCAAAAAATCTTGTTTTTTACACTTTTCCTTTTCTTAATCCCTAAATGTCTTCCTTTTTTAGTGGTCCTCTTTATTTGTTTTTTTTAAGTCGCCCTGACTATCCTTCATATAATTAAATTCTATTTAACTTTTATCTTATACTATTATTATTACGTGGCTAAAACACTTAGGTTTTAAATCCAAAGCTAGAGAAAAAAAAGATATGAAACGTCTGCCTTAATTTTTTATTTTTATACATCGTTTTTAATATTTTTCTTAACATTACTATATTATTAATTACTTAAAAATGACCTTTTTTCTTACTATACAACTTAAAATATTCTTGTTTGTTACAATTATTTCTAACGCGCCCCTCAAGTTTTATATATGGAGGTGTTATGGCTGAGCATTTGCTGATTCTCCATGCTTTTTTAGGATGTGACACAACATAACAGCTTATAACATGGGTAAACATCCTTATGGAGAAACATCCTGAGTTAGCTTGCGGTACAGCGTTATTCCTCAGAGAGAAAGTGGATCCATCTTTGCTCACTCTCGTTGGCAAACGTTTTTTCGTTGCTTTATACGGCGGTAATAAAGATGATTCACTGGATCGCATGAGTTACAAACGCTTTGCCAAGACAGTAACCAAGAACACAGTTTGTTATTGCTTTCTACAACACAAGATGCAGCCTGTTTCCACAGTCTTCGAGTTTACCACGAGGTGCAGTCGTGGCTCGGAAAATATTGCAATTCTGAAGATTGGGGCTGGAAAAAGCATGGAAACATTTGGATAATACCAATCCAAACTTTGAAGCCTCCAGCACCCCCTGATCTAATGAAATTAATTTTCTGCCGATGCAAAGGGAATTGTGGAAGCATGTGTGGTTGCAGAAAAGCAGGTCTGAAATGCTCTGCAATGTGCCTCAATTGTTCTGGAGAAACTTGTACCAACTTCAGGGAGTTATCGAAATTAATGGAGAAAAATTAATTCGAAGATGAATTGACTTTCGACATTGAATTAGATCCTGCACAGCAGCCTGGACCATCCAAAAAAAGTAGAAAAGAGGAGCAGTAAGTAATATTTAAAATATATAATTAACTCCAAGATTACCTCACCTGAAAGTTATCAGTGGATTAGATTCTAGCTCATAGGTGGTGGGGAAAATTGTCATTTTTAGGTAATAAATAATATAGTAATGTTAAGAAAAATATTAAAAACGATGTATGAAAATAAAGAATTAAGGCAGAGGTTTCATATTTACCGGATTTGGTCGACTTTGGAGCGCTCTGAAACGCCCATAAATATCTCAAATTTAAAAAAACTATAGGTCAAAATGTCGAAAAATGCTCTAAAAGATTGGTTTTAGGTCATTTGTCGTAAAATACAAAATAAAGAAGTTATATAACAAGAAAGAAAATTTGTTGGGAAATTTTCTCATATTTTTGTTAATAACTTTTTATTTGTCATTTTATTAAAAAAGTTAAATAAACAAAATTGTAGACAAAGCAATTTGCTGCAAAATATGTCTCTACAAAATTTTTTGAAATGTATAGTTTGAAAGATATAGCGAAAAAGTCGTTTGCACCTCTTTTTCTAATATGGCGGCCGCGGGACAAGGGTTGCAACCCCACAAACTTGGAGTTAAGCTCCTAGTAATCCCCCCCACACATCCCAACAATAAAATTGCGTCCTTTAAAAAACGCAAGGAGCAATGTAACTTTTCAGTGGACTAAACATTACAAATGTCAGTATAAAAAATAAAAAATATATTAAAAAATGTAGCATATTAAACAGGTTTTTTAAAAATAATAATTTATTTTTAATTGATACATAGTTTTTTTTTATTACCTTAAACAAAAATTTGCAATTGGTCCGATAAGTGAAAAATCACCTGATAAACTTTTGATTAATTTATTGATTACTGGAGTAAACTAAAAAAAAATACATTCAAAATTAAGCTGCGAATATCATATTTCGAATATAAAAAAAACCGAAAGAAAATTGGCAAATATACCCGAAACCTTTGTCCCCAAGTTCATAGCAGCCTCATTTAATCGCTCCACTGCGACCAATTGATCGTATTCTATACGAACAGAATACTAATCGTTCGACAGTCGTTTGTTATACTGCTAATATCTTTCTTTAGGACATAATCCATTAACATTTCCGCACCGCCATTTAATTATCTTTCATGACTTTATTCTACTTGCGTTTTAGGGATAATTTTTTTAAAGGTGGTTTTTAAATGGTTTGTTTGTACGACCGGGCGTAACATACAATTTAACGCTCCCATTTAAGGGCGTAAAATTGCAGTTTTACGCCCTAGCGCGTAAAAATAACAAAAGCCCCGCATTTATGAATTTATAAAACAACAATAAAGTTTAATGAGACAAAGTACACTAATTACAATTTAAAATATTAAAAACTTAAATTTCGTTCTGCCGATTCTTTTTGATGTATAATATCAATCTCTTTGGTGGTAACATTGAAATTGCCGAAAGGGTCTGTGGTGCTGGAATTTTTTTTTGGCTATTTAAATTTTATTTTGCACGCAATCTTCAATATAACCCTCGGCCACAGTTGAGGAGCGCCAACCTCCATAGCCCTTCACAGTCAATAAATCGCCTCCGGCGACAGCTATCTCATACCGATGCCTTTTCAAAAATTAGTCTTAACTTTTCTGGTAACAACTGCAGGAAGACTTTCTCTGCAGCCTTTCTATTTCTGCATTATTTCGGTTCATAATTCAAATTTGAAAACCCTTTTTTTGACAACTTTGTTGACACCACATGTAATAATTTTTTTGGTAACTTGAAGTTTTTTATTCAATTTGACTTAAGCGTCAATGTAACATCAGCAAAAGAATCCGATAATCAGTGTTAATAAAAATTTAAAAAAAAAAATATAACTACAGAAAATGCTTAATTTCAGTCGAACAAAAAATATTGTTTGCACCTTAGGGTAAAGCACTTTTACGCCCTCAAGAAATTGTTTTCTATAACTTTTAGCAGCGGGCGTAAAGGTGTTATTTTCGCCCTTGGTGCAAAACTAACTAATTTAAGTTTTTGTCAAGGTTTGTTAATAAAATTGTATTTTTCTTTAAGCTGTCGTAGTCTGTAGCAAGCTTTATCGTTAACCTCTTGGTCACAACTAGGGCTATCGATAGGTCGATGGCACTATCAATATTATCGATAGTATTGAGCTCCCAGATAGTGTATCGCTTGAAAAGACCCCTATCGATGGTTCGAGAAGTGCCCCTGTATCATACAGAGGTAGTACTCGAACTAGAGATCTTTTCAAGCGATACCCTATCTAGGAGCTTAATACTATCGATAGTATTGAGCTCCCAATAGGGTATCGCTTAATCAGACCCCTATCGATAGTTCGAGAAGTACCTCTGTATCATCTGGTATACGGATGGTTCCAAAACCGAGCAGGGAACTGGAGCGGGCGTGTACGATGAAATGAGAAATTCACAATTCTCCATTTCACTAGGAACACACAGTTCTGTATTTCAAACGGAAATATATGCTTAACTGCACTGTGCAAAAGAAAATAACAGGAGAGCTTATAAAAACAAGCGGATCTGGATAATAACAGACAGCCAAGCGTCACTAGGGGCACTAGTAAACCCCAAGGTTACGTCCAAGCTGACATGGGAATGCCAAAAAGAACTAGCCCTGGGAGAACGCAACAGAGTAACTCTCTTGTGGGTACCAGGACATTCGGGGATAGAAGGCAACCAAAAAGCGTATGAGCTAGCGAGACAGGGATCATCCACACCATACTTTGGGCCAGAACCTGCCCTTGGAGTGACTAAAATCACAGCACGAGGGCAAACCAGGGAATGGATCCGAAACAAACCCGAAGAATACTAGGGAAACCTTAGTAGAATTAGACATGGAAAACGCTTTATAAGAGGCCCAACTAAAAAAATCGAAGGAAAAACTACTCAAACAAAGTAGGAAAAGACTTCGCAAAACAGTAGGGTTGCTAACGGGGCATGATAACCTAAGAGGACACTTACACAAGATAAACTCATACAATGGGGACCCAAGTTGCAGAATGGGCGACGAGGGGGAAGAAACAACCTACCATATCCTGTGCGAATGTAAAGCATTGAATCACAAAAGACAGGCATTATTTGAGCAACCGGAAATGAGCCCACAGGAATATATCAACCAACCAGTCTCGGGGTTATACAGACTTGTAGAAGGAACAAGACTAATGGAAGGATTGATTTAAAAATAATAGGAGATTAGGCACAAAAAGCCCATGAGGCTGCGCTGCCTCTGGTAGTTAATTAAGACGGCTCCCAGGGAAAAAGAAGAAGCAGACCTCTGTATCATACAAATGTACTTCTCGAACTATCGGTCTCTCCAAGCAATACCCTATCTGGGTGCTCAAAACTATCGAAAGTATCGATAGTGCTATCGACATATAGACATTTCTTATTGGCTAAAACTAGCCCTTTATACTTAGATATCACTTACGCTCAATTTTTATACGAAATAGATATCTACATTTTTTATTTTATTCCAATAATTTACCTTATATGGAATCTATAAACATAACTAAAGATATATAAAGATAAATGAGGCAAAAAACATACGAGCACCATTATCAAAATTAAAATTTTTAAAAACTAATTATGTTAGATATTAATTAATTAGAAACAATATTCTTTGCTTTAATACGAATTCATTTAAATTATGGAAAATTAGGTAAGAAAAGTGTCAACAAAAATCATCTAATAAAATTAAAAACCTTACAGAAATGGTCTTTTTTTAATAAAGATTATTTGTTTTATCGAATCAACTAAATAAGGAAAGTAAAAAAATTGACACCAAAAAATGTTATTTTCATATTGTAATTTATACTTTTAAAAATAAGAATGTTATTAGTTACAAAAAACATCGTTATAATACAAGGTTTAAGAAATATATTACAACAAAAAATAAAAATAATAAAATAATAGACCAAAAAAGCTACCAATATTTAGGTTTATAGCTGCTTGATATTTCACTAAAACCAATAAAATCAATTAGATCATTAACCCTCTATAAAAATATATTAAAAGTTGGTTATTAAATATGACATTTTAAATTTCCGAATTTTTGCCAAAGATCAGCATCACATTGATTTTTAAGATGAATACGAAGAATTTTAAAACATCTTCTTATTAAAATCTCTAAATAAGGTAATACTCTAAAATGTGATTTTTAACCATAATATGCTGTTTTTTAGGTCCAGAAAAACAACATTTAAATAAAACCTTATTTTTTCGTAACCAAAGAGTGTGGTATTCAAAAACTGGCATAAATTTTACTTGCATTTGATCTTAAGAGTTTTGATTGCTCTATCTTAATAATTTTGTAATATGGTATTCCTGAAATAACCCTTAGGGCTTTTCAAATGGGACATTTTATTATTATTTTTTATTTTTTTTTATCTTGGGACAAGTACTAACGTATCGTGGGTGTCTTTAGTGTGGTGAGAGGGAGTTTGTTCACACGGGACTCAAATTTTGGAAGATTAGGAGGGAAGGAAAAACTTCGCGGGCAGGCAGGTTCTATAGGCTTGACACTTAGGAGAAGGAACAAAAAGCGGAAGTTTGGGGCCTCTTAACTGAACTGTAAAAGGATGCATAAAAGTTGCACTACGTGTTGCTCTGTTGGGAGCTGCCAGAGAAGGAATTATACTGGCCAATTCCTTAAGCAGAAGCTGTGAAAATACCTATAGAAGAACGACAGATCCCCTACAGCTCGACGGTGGGCAAGAAGAGGAAGCCTTTCTGTGAGCGTTGGATCATTATAAGACGAACGGCTCTTCTTTAAATGGAGTCCAGAATGCTAAATGTTGTAGGGGACGCCATTCCCCATATATGGGAACAATATTCAAAGAAGGGTCTGATTTGGGATACATACAGAGTGTACAGATTGGAAGAAGAGAAATATTTTCTGGCTCGGAAGAGGAATCCAATCTTTTTGAAGCTGCCGAAGTTATGGATAAAATGTTTGTGCCAGTTGAGGTTATTCTCAAAAGTAACGCCGACAAGATTAAACGACTCTTTGTTCTGCAGAACTTGGCCGCTCATATATAAGGGATGAGCAATTTGCAGACTTTTTTCGCGACAGGAACATGACTGGTTTCGAGGCATTAAACTAAACAAGATTTTGGCGCCACAATCCAAGGTAAGTTTGGGGTCTTGTAAAGATATTGCATTGACCTGCGCTTTTTTCCAAATCAGAATTACACGGTGGCTTAAGAAATTAAATACTAGAGTGGAGGGTACTATCGTCAGCAAAACTATGAATGGGATTGATTGTGGAAGAGAGAAGATCGTTAATGTGTAGAAGAAACAGCGTGGGTGTCAGCACTAAGCCCTGGGGCACCCCAGCATTAATTTGATAGAAGCTGGAAGAATGACCATCTACACTAACTGATATACGTCGATTAGAAAGAAAACTGGAAAGCCAAGAGCAAAGCTTAGGTGAAAGACCGTAAGAAGGAAGTTTGTTAAGAAGCCCATCATGCCATACCTGATCGAAAGCTTTGGATATGTCAAGAGCAACGATCTGGGATTCACCAAGAAACTCAAGGAACTTGTTCCAGTTGTGTGAGACAAAGGAAAGAAGATCAGCTGTGGATCTACTGTGACGGAATCCATATTGTCTATCATGTTAGATTATTCAGGGTGTCGTACAAAAATAAATTTAAAATTTTAATACATTTTTATATACCGCAAGCGGAGAAAGTATTAAACGGTACATGTGAAACTTCATGTAAAATTACAATAAGATGTCCCATTTCTAAGTTGCTTAAGGTTATCTCAAGAATCATATATAAAACCTTATGAAGATCTATCATCGCAAGTTATGAAATACAGTTTAAAAAAATGGTCATTTAACGGGTGGTTTCATGTGGATTTAAGAAATAACATATTGAAATTTAAAGAATATTTACCAAAAATTAATTTGGCTTGGAGTTTTAGCACTTCAAATAAGGCTTAAGCTATATTTTGCAGCTCGGGCTTCGTGCTAAAATTTTTGATGCATATGGATTAGGTAATTACCATTTGTAAGTATAAAAACTAAAGATGCTCTTGATTCGTGATCCGATAAATAGGAATCAACTTCCCGGATTCGATTTCTTTATCCTTGAAAGAGGAATCGTGATTCGTATTAATGATTCGATTTCTTTACGAGGATCCGGATCCGTAATTCGATTTTTTTTTTAAAAGATCCATCCCAGCCCTGATTATAAATATATTTTATTATTAACATATAGAATTAAAATAAAAAAAAGTTTTAAATCAATTAAAAATAATTATAATTTTAATATTTACTTCCCCACTACAAGTTATAGTATCCGTTGGTATACATATTAAGTTTATTTAAATTTTTTAAATATCCTGTAACATATACTGAAAAAAGTAAAAATAAACACTATTGTTTTTGCTTATCCTTTTAGTTTTTTAAGATTCGTCATAAATATATGGTTATTACAGATTGTAATTGGTATATTTGGATTTCGCCTTAAATATTTTAAAGCGTTATAAATTCGATCCCATACGACACATTTTAACGCAAGCGGTTTCCGAAAATAAAAAAAAAAATTAAATCCCAACTGAGATATTTAAAACGAATCTAACATATATCCCTCAGTAAATTATAATTACGACATTACCGAAAATTAAAGTTCAAATTACCTTTACGCAAAAAACTTTTTTTGAATCATTGCTCATTTCCTACTACAAATTCGGTCGCGACAGAAAAAAATGGCTGTTGGTCGTCGTTATTATCCAATCGGGATGAATTAATCAACGGCAACTCTCTAAATAAATTTTTCTCCTGTGTGCATATTTGCAGCACATAAAACGAAGCTTCGGACGAAGATATAAACCAAGGCCTCGTAAGTTTGCAGGCGAGATTACAAATTACATAAAACACATAGGATCTAAATATGTTCTATAGTTTTGTGGTGGATTCATGTTTCAGTTTGTTTTATTTGGGTTACTAGCCTTTCTATTTTTTGAAAAATGGACCCTCTTGGTCCGGGTCCCGGGGTATACGGGCTGACCCTGTCCAGCCCTATTGACTCCTATGAACTTGCAGATCGCCTGCAAGTTCATAGTTCATTTTATCATGTCAATAAAACATTAAATATAGTAAAAAATTAGTGATGAGCAAAGCAAGACCAAGACCAAGACCGGGCTAGTCTTGGTCTTGGTCTTGGTCTTGCAAGCCCAAAGAAGGTCTTGGTCTTGGTCTTGGTCTTGCACCACCCGGTATTGGTCTTGGTCTTGGTCTTGCTGCAAGAGTCTTGCTGGTCTTGCTTTTTTGGTAGTAATAATTTAAACTAAGCAATCTTAAATAAAATATATATTTTTTAATACTTACAAATAAATAAAGATGGAGACTATATTTTGCTTTAAAATTTTAAAATATACCAATTTTAACCTTTTTACATGTACATTTAAATTATTTGATTAAAAAGGATATTTTAAATATATTAGGGGCTTATTTATTTATAGCGCTTCATTTATGATAGGAAATATTTAATTTTTTTTTTTGATGAAGCATATAAAATTACAAATACTGAAAGTACTCTGAGGGCAGAAAAAACTTTTAATTTCAACCAGATGTAAAATTTCCACGAAAATGATTCTGATATGTAAACATTGGTTTCTAATTAAAAAAATAAAGGTATTTAAGAAGGTTTTCAGTTCAAATAACTTTCTATGTTCGTTAGTCAAACATTTGCCGCACAAAGTTTGTACAACATCTTTATAAATATTCTGCATATACAAGGTGGCTCGATAGTGCGACAAAAAGGTCGATATATCCGAAACCGTACATATAATGGTAAAAACTGAATATACAAAAAAATTATAGAAAAAAAGGCAATGTAAAATTATTTTCTATTTCATCCTCTAAAAATGCACTACCACTGCAGAAAACTTACTTATTTTTTAGCTTTTAACCTAAAATAGAAAAAAATTATAGCAATAAATTCATTTACAAAAATCGCTTTCCTGTATATTATGCTGGAAATTCTTCGAACTGTCATATAGGTACAATGTCGACGTAGATTGTTTTTTATGTATCATTTTCGGTTTTGACAAAAATGACGTCATCATCATTATACTTTTTGGTATTGTTTTTAACTTTTCCGTCTAAACCGGAAGGAATCTAAAAACCCATTTATATAAAAAGTATTCTTATATAAAATGACAAATATATTTTTTATTAAACCATCACTTTTACATTTATATCTTAGTTTAAAGGAGCAATGTAATGATGCCACTTTACAGTGTGGCACAAAATAATGTTTTTCCGATTTGGAAATTTTTGATCCTGTAAGAGTGCATCACTAGATACCCAATCAAAAACATTAGAAATAGGTAAGTAATTTTCGCTTTTATAACTTTTATACTCTTAGTTTTTCTCTGTCAAAACGGTTTCGGGAGATATCGAGCTTTGCCGGACCATCATGTCACAACCATTATTTTTGAAACATGTTACTGAATCTACTAGTTATCGCCTTTAGACACTTTGTTAAAAAACGAAGTGATCGATTTAATTATTATTTTATTAAAATAACCTGTTACTCATAAAATAATCGCCTTTTAGGCAAAGTTCTCGACACATTTTTTGTCATGTTTGTATGAAATACCTCTGTATATAGAAGAAGGCGGTCTTAAGTCTTGGTCTCGGCCTTAATCTTGCCGCAAGACCAAGACCAAAATAAATTAGAAATGTGATATGTAATACTTTGGCGAAAAGAACCAATCTAAAACATAAATTATATTCTTGAATTATTGACTTTTTGCGTAAAAACGACATATTTCCAATATAACACTGACTTTTACAAACAAATTTCTGGCATGGCCATGGGTTCACCCTTTAATACCATTATAATGTAAATACAATAGCTCTATGAAAATTTTAAATCCAATTTCGTTCAAAATCATCATTATAAATCTTTAGTTTGGTGGAGATATATAGAGGTGCATTTTTTCATTTATCAACATGCCGAAAATTGTCTAAATAATTTTTTAATACACAAGAACTCAATTATCTATTTCACGAAAAAGAACAAAACTCACAACTTCCTTTTCTTGGTATTCTAATATAAAAAGACACATATAAACAGATACTCAAATTTTAACTCTTAACCAATAACAGCATAAAAAGAGTCGTAAAGTCTTTTTGATAGAACCAAAATAATTTGTTCTAATTAAAACAAGGAAAATGAAAAAGAATTTTTAAAAGATATCTTAGTTCAAAATAATTTATCCCTTGATTTTATAAACAAATGCTTTCTAAAATTTGAACAACCAAATTAAGACGTAAAATCAAAAACAGACTTATTACAAATCTATTTTTACCATATATTTCTGGCTTATCAAATAAAATTCAACGAATAGTAACAAAACACATTCGTACCTTATCTTTAAAACACAAAACACCATTGATCCCAAGTATCCAAAACAAACCATACAATATAAACGAAAACAACACAAAAAATGTCATTTATAAGATCCATTGTGAGAGTAATAAATTTTATATAGGTGATACTTCCAGACCATTAGCCAAACACATAAAAGAACATAAAACATATATTAGAAACACAGAATTCCAAAAATTAAAAATCTGTCAAGACGCATTCGATAATAACCACAATAAACTTGAATGCTCCTATCATTTTAGCAAAGAAACTTGTCCAAAAAAACGTGTCAAAGGAAAGTGCATTTACGCCTTTATTTAAATAAAGACAGATTCTTGCAGCAATCAATATCTGTTAATTTAAAATAATACATGGTTACCTATTAAATTCAGGTAGGTAAACTTAAAACACCTAACACACCATCATTAACTTAATCTCGCCTGCGTCGCGTCGCGTCGCATCCGAAGTCGATGCGATGGCCGTAATCAAAAAACCCAATTGGATTCATTACGAGTACGCTAAGTATATGGAGTTGCCTATCTTGCATTGGGCGCTGAATTTAGTCTCATATTGGGCATGCGGCCCAGAAGTTCAAGTGCAAACCTTTATTTATCTCGCAGGCTGGATTTACGATTTGCTGTTAAAGTATCATTTTATTATTTTATTATATGTGTAATATGTAGCTACATGTATGATTTTAACTACAGTTTTTGTATGTCTATTTATTTAAGCATTAAATATTGTGGTTATTTAATTATTTTTTTAAAGAACCATTAGAATTTGCAACCCCTTACTTTTTAACCCACGAGCCGCTACTGCACATCATACCACCCACCTTTCTGGTCTTTTTAAATATTCATACGTACAAATTCGTCCAATAACCTAGTGTCACTTATGACAGAACATTATTAAAGTTCAAAGAGCTATCAGAATTTCCTAAGTTTTTAGACCAAAAATTTCTTAAAATTAAGTTTATTTTTTTGTTTTAGTTTCTATCTTGATAACGGTGGCCGACTTGCCACCCAAAACTTAGATTAATATTTGTGATTTTTTTGGGTTTTTTGTTTTTTTTTCTTTTTTGTTGCGGGCGATCTGCAAGTTCATAGGAGTCAAGAGGGCTGACAGAGTTAGCCCGTATACCCCGGGACCGGACCAAGAGGGTCCCATTTTCCAAAAAGTAGAAAGGCGAGTAACCCAAAAAAAACAAACTGAAATATTATATATTATATATTATATGTTATATATTATATATTATATATTATATATTATATATTATATATTATATATTATATATTATATATTATATATTATATATTATATATTATATATTATATATTATATATTATATATTATATATTATATATTATATATTATATATTATATATTATATATTATATATTATATATTATATATTATGTGTTATATTATAAAATGATACTATTTACGCCCATATTTTGTCTGTCCGGTAGCGTAGTGGTCAGAGCCTTCTGGCTCGCCGCGCCGGCGATCCGGGTTCGAATTCCAGCCCTGCCGGGCAGGTACATATCTAGGTAGTAGTTATTTAAAATAACGTCCGTGGTGGCACTACCGCGTTGTCTAAAAGGTGCTGTGAAATGCAACATTTGCATGTTTCAGTGCTTGGACAACGTTGACGGAACAACTGGGGAAGAAATGGGTTAAACACCGGAAAACCCGACACTCACGGTATTGGTACTTAGGTTTATATAGAGTATATAATCCGTAGGATATAATATACATATATAATAATCCTTCGTGAGTTGTCATAAAAGATATAAAAAAAAAAAAAAAAAAAAAAAAAAAAAAAAAAAAATATATAAAACAGAATTTAATATATTCGAAACATTTCGCCGAAATTAAAGTCTAGCCTGCAACCCTTTCGAACACAGATCCGATATCAGCTCGAACATTTGTGAATTTCGCCATGGCCATGGGAATATACGATGACCATTTACGGAATGAAGCATCTCTACAAATAAAAATGTTATTCTCCAACGTGCCGTAAATTACCATGGAAGGACTTGTTATGTTCCTCAGTTTTCGATATGTGTGGGCATGATCAGCGTCCAGTTCGTAATTTTGGATGTAGCAAAAAGGGGTAAAAATATCGAAAACTGTACGTTATTAAAATGCCTTTTAGGATATTTGAAAGCGGATAAAAGCTGAAAATTTAAAATTAACAGAGTGCATAATAAGTAGTACAGGCCGCAGAAAAAAACACATTCGGTGGTTAGCAGCATATATTATGACAAACATTGATAAAAAATTAGTTATAATTTCACTTCTTTTTTGTAAAAAATTACTAATAAAAGACATATCGTATAGAGAACCTGCGAGACCTTGCTAATAGGCGTTTTTCATGATTTTTTTTTTATTAGCTTATTGCAAAGCCACATGAAAATAAAGGCCAAAAATATGTTTTCCCGATTTTTTTTGGCCTCCAGAAACGCCTTAAAAATCAATTTTAAGTTTGAATTTTGTAGGCCCGTGACGTCACGGCTCCTCTTAATTTTCTATTGGTGGAATTTCTGCTTTGTTGTCAGCTTTTTATTATTCGATACGCCTGTCAGAAAATACGCCGATATGAGCAACAACTACAAAGTTGGCGTTTCCTGTCAATTGTCAATGTCAACCTGTATAACCTGTAACCTCTAATATTTATTACACAATATCCCTAATTTGTAAATAGTGTGTGTTCTTTCCAAATATTATCCAATTTATTACTATAGTTATTATTATCGCCAAACTTTCCTTGATATGAAGCCTTTACGAGTAAATTTCCGTTATTTTATGCAAAATGAAAAAAAGTGTATTGTTATTATTTGCGAAACCAGAAGCCGGCCGAGTTTAGGATCTTTAAAAATATTTTTTCTCTTCCAAAACAAGACGATAGGAGAAAAGCCTGGTGTGCTGCTGTAGGTATTGAGAAAATGCCCAAAGGACATGCCTATTATTGTTGTGAAAACCATTTTGATGGTTTTTATGTTTTATTCCAATTGAAACTATTTAGGTAGTCTGGCTGTGTTTTAGTGTAAAGTCTAAAAAGCATTTCGCATTTTAGCATTTTGTTAAAATCGATACGATTGTCGATATCGATAGTTCCTAAACAGACTTGGCATCCATGTTGAATTTGATTGGTTAGGGGAGTGGCGGGCTATTTAAATTACAATGATAATTAAACCTTAAATAGAAAAGTAAGGGGTTTGTATTTTTCCATGTTATTTAGCAGGTTTTGCTTAATTGTGTTTCTACTTTTAATTTTTACACACAACATTATCAATATCAATTGAGTGAAAATACCCTATTAAACACTAGCGCTCATGGTGGCCCAATCTAGCATTTAGTATGTGAGAGTAATTGAATTTTATACTTTTCGCTATAGTAATTACTATAGCGATAAGTATAAAATTCAATTAATTATTCAAATAAAAAATGTCAAACATTATAAAAGGTCCCGGATTTACAGGTATAGTCTGTGTCAGTATATCGTTATGACTTTTGACGACCATATCACAATAAACCTTTAACGATTTTATTACTTATTGTTGTTGGGTAAACCCATTTGTTCATAGGAGCAGGGGTGGGCCAGGTATTTCTTGAGTATTAACCATTAGGCATATAAATATTTTAATGGCAGTATTGAATAACCGTTTTTACTGTGCGTTTCAAAAAAGTTGTTTTACGAGAATATAACTATGTCGCGTCGAAATCATTTTCATTAGATGTAAAACAGATTGTGAAAAATATGTATGAAACTTTAATCAGTAGAGGTCTAATTAAACAAGAAACTTTAAAAGAAACCTGTCTAACTACAAAAACTCCAATATCAACAATAAGGGATATTATTATTAGTAAAGAATTGAACAAAAGAAAAAAACGTAGTGATTTTCAATCTCACCGTATAGACAATAGTGATCAGGACCCAAAAAGAAGGAAAATATATGGTCTTTATGAAAGCGGAGTTATTCCTACCTTGGATAAACTGAAAAAGAAGCTAGACGAAGACGAAACCAATATAAATATTAGCCGTGCGACCCTCCATAGAGTTGTTTGTAAAATGGGATTTAAATACCGCAAAATAGACAAAAGAAAAGTAGTAATGGAATCGCACAGATTAGATTAGATTAGATTATTTGGAGCGGAGATGGCGAAAAATGACCTCCACCACTGCAACCTTACCAGATTTATTGTGGTTTCTCCTATCGTTCTTTAGAGTACCTTGTCCAAGCCCGTCTTCTTAACTAGACTCCAGAGTCTCGACACTGGCCACTCCATATAACTTGCCGGTTTTGGCTTCTCCTTCCCAAGCCTAGTAAACCTAAGCCTGCATAGTGCTTCGCAATGGCACCACACATGTAAGGCTGTTTCTTCAGCCTCCTGGCAGAACCTACACAGGCTATCCTCCACCAGGTTTATTCTTTCCAGGTGCTTGTTGAGTTTACAATGTCCTGTTAGTTGACCTACCGTTATCCTTCGACCTTACGGCTGTGGCTCAGTAGGTCCGATGTAAACTTGGCCGAGCAGGTCTTAATGAACTGCTTTGCCTGTCGTTGTCCCGGTGTTTGTACCCACCAGCTTTGAAACTGTCTGTCTACCCAACTCTTAATAGATGCTTTGAAGAGACCTGCCGAGATACCGCAGAATGGCTCCGGGCCTATCATTTCCGCGGCTGATCCTCTTTTGGCTAGGTCGTCGGCCTCTTCGTTACCTGGATGGCCCTCGTGGCCTGGTACCCAGGCTACCGTAAGTTTGTTTTCAAGCCGACTTTCCAGGGCCTGTATACAGTCCCCGACTGTTTGGAAGTAACTTTGGGGAACTGATGGCCTTCAAGGCCGCTTGGCTATCTGAGTAAATGACGATATTTTTTCCTTTACTCCCTTTTTCTTTAATCCTCACGGCGCAATGCACTATTGCTGCGATTTCCGCTTGGAAAACGTGGCGTGCTGACCGAGACTTAAGATTACCTTTTCTAGGCTTATCTCCATAGATGCCAGCTCCTCACCCTTGTTGGTCTTGGAGCCATCTGTATACCAGATATGATTCCTTCCAGTCCTCCCTATCTGGCATGACAATACGAAAGTGTCTATTGAAGATGAAACGAGGAGTTGTCCTGTCTGAGGGCATCTCAAACAATGAGCTGACCTCTTGGTCCTCCTCTATTTCCCATCTTGGAGTCCTTCGGTGTTCTATAATTGGACTTTGACCTCCTTTGAGCCTATAGAGTACCGCCTTAACTTGCCCCTGTATGTAGATGTGGAGTGGCGGCAGGTTTAGCAGCACTTCCAGGGCTGCGGTTGGAGTTGTTCTCATAGCTCCCGTGATGCATACGCATGCTAGCCTTTGCACACTTTGAAGTTGTCTGATTGCTATGGTCTGTGAGACTCTTGCCCCCCAGGCAACTGAACCATAGGTTATCATGGGTCTTATTACCATTTTATACAACCACATGTTCATCTTTGGGTTAAGTCCCCAGCTTTTTCCACAAAGTCTGCGACATCTCCCGAGGGCAATTTTGCCTTCTGAACAAGTTTGTTGAGGTGTGGTCCCCAGTTCATCTTTTGGTCAAAAATGACTCCTAGATACTTAACCTCTTTTGAGAAGGGGATTTCCACTCCATTGAGCTTTGGACATCTGAGTGCGCTTAGTGCTCTTTTCTTTGTGAAGGGAACAATAACGGTCTTTTGTGGATTAACAGACAGACCACGCACGCACAGATTACGCACTTAGGGATTTAATTACCTTCAAGAAATTAAAAGATATAGGTTAGAAAACAGATCCATAATTTACCTTGATGAAACATGGTTCGATACATACGACACAATATCCAAAGGATGGATTGATTCCAGTCAAAACTGTCAAACTGCTTGCTGTTGCCTGCAAAGAATAAAGGATTCTAGCTTGGATTATCATGAGGATACAAGTGCAGAACTTTTTGAAAACTGGTTTTAAAATTATCTTTTAAAAATATTCCAAACAGTGTTATTGTCATGGATAACGCAAGCTACCACAGCCGTCTGCTACACAAAGCACCAGCTTCATTAAGTTCAAAAACTGAAATCTAGGAATATTTGTTAAAAAATAATATTTATTTTGAATTCAGTTACAAAAAACGCATCTTTTGGAAGTCCTAAATTCATATGCAATTAAAAAACAATATGTATGTGATAATTTGGCTGAATAGGCTGGGCATACTGTCTTACGTCTTCCTCCGTATCACTGTATGTTTAACCCCATAGAGCATTTGTAGAACCAAGTAAAATCCAAGATCAGAGCAAAAAATGTTACACCTACTTTAAGTCCCAGTGTTATAAATTTGATAAAAAATTTAATTACTAACATACCAGTTGAGAGCTGAAAAAATTCACTACAGCACATTATAAAAATTGAGGACTCTTACATTTCTATCCAAAACAACATAAATCCTATTGTAATTAATCTTAATGATGTCTCTGATAGTAAAACAGAATTATATTTAAATATTTAGATTAAAAATGTAATTATGTATAGATAATGCAGTTATAAATTTATTAAAACTTTGCATATATTTAATTTCTTAATGTAATTTTAAGATTATACTTGCCTAAATAAACAATAAATATAATCTTTTTATTATTAAAGTCCGTTCTGTCCTTTAATACCTACCATCCGCAGTTTTATTGCTGTCGGCAGGTATAAGCCATAAATGAAGGCAAGAGCTAACACGGTATACTTTTAGACAAACTATACCATCTAGGCTAAAGAAATAGTAAAATTAATATTATAATAAGTATAAAGTGTGTATGTTGTGTATGAAACAAGTTCATTATTTACTTAAACAAAAAAACTTTAAAAACATTTCTTGAACACGTAAGTAATAATTTTTTATTGGGCATTTTAACCATAAAATAAAAATATACTGGGTGCCTTGTATAGTAGATATGATGTCATCGACGATTTTTTTAAATTGAAATCCCCATATTTTATTGCAGATTTATAACCTCTAAGAAGAGCTGATTTTAAAAATAAAAAATTCTTATGACCTTAATTGACATTTTTGTAAGTACAGGGTCTTAATTTTTTGCATTTTCTTAATTTTGTGTAAGTGGGTACCAACAATACTTGAAAACGCTTTTTAATGTCTGTTTTGTAACTATGGTAATGCTTGTTATGCTAAAAAATATATTCCTTTTAGTAAAACCCCGCTCCCCCAAAACCCAAATTCTTTAAAACATTTTTTTCAAGAATTAACAACGGTGACAAGAAAAAATAGTAATTTATATCATTAAAAAAGAATCAAATTGGCACTTATTTAACAGGGTAATTTATTACCTTCACAGGCCCTTTATTAAAAAATGTCCTATTATTGCTTTTCCGTCATTTAGCAAAATCTTTCTGTAAAATCCCTTTTGCATGGGTTTCGATCTATACCAAAAACCTTTTTTAAAATATCAAATGGTTTTTCCCTGTTGTAACATGGGGTGGCCAAATGAGTTTTTTTGTGGTTAAAGCCAACTTTTGGAAGTTAAATTCTTGCAATTAAAAAACTTTGTATGGATAATTCGGTTGAAAGGTGGGATACTGTTTAGTTTTCTCGGATCACTTTTTGAAATAAAGTTTTTGGGGAACCAAGTAAAATCAAAAACAAGAAAAATGTTCCCTATTTAAGCCCGGGTTTTTAAATTTAAAAAAAAAAAACCCAAAAAAACCATTGAGAGCTGGAAAAAACATACGCACATTTAAAAATTTAATTTAATTTTAAAATTCAAAACTTAAAAGTGAAAAAATTTAATTTGATTAAAAATTAATTAGTATGTAAACAAAAATGTTGCAATTCCTTTTTATAAAATTCATTTTAACACAGTATGTTAAACAAAAAACAATTTTTGAAATTTAGTTAAAAATAATTAAATTATTATAAGAAATGAATTATAACCCTTTATCCATATTATAGAACAAAATATTTTCGTTTAATAATAAAAATTTAAAGTTCAAATGGTTTAATAATGGGCAAAGCTGAGTCCTTTTTACCGGATCTTTTGGATAAATGCAAAAAAACATAACAATACATTCAATAATTTTTTTTTTTTTTAATATGTAATGACTTCAAAGTTTTAAGTTAAAGGCAATTAAATCAAACATTAATATTTTTTAAATAACATTCACCCAAACATTAAATTTACCATAGAAAAGGAAGAAAACAAATCAATCAACTTTTTAGACTTAACTATCTCTAATGTAAATAATAAACACGAATTTAATATATTTCATAAACCGTCACACACAGATATTACTATGCATGAGAAGTCTCTACATCCTATACTCATAAACTTGCAGCCTACAATAGTATGATCCATAGATTAATTTATCTTCCACTTTCAAAGAAAATTATAATACAGAACTTAACCGCATTAAACAGATGGCAAAGAACAATGGATAGAACCACAACTAATTAACAAACTAGTTAACAAAAGTTATACCAAAAAACAATCAATTCCTTTATCCTATTATAAAACCTGATACAAAATACCATGGATCTTTAACATATATAGGCCCAACCTCGACTAAAGTGGCAAAACTTTTAAAAAAAAAAGGTCTGAAGGTAGCATTTAAAACTAATAACTCGCTAGGCAAAAACATCAAAAACAATAAAGATAAAAATAAAGAAAATAGTAGTTCGGGTGTATACAAATTAATTGTGGTTCATGCCCAAAAGTTTATATTGGCCAAAAAAGGAAGAAATTTCAAAACACGTTTAAAAGAACATAAACCCAAGCTATATAAACTCAAAGACAAATTCGAATTACCTAATCATTTATTACAGGAAAATCATAATTTCGATGAAAACTTTAAAATCTTACATATTGAAAACAAAAGCAAAAAATTAAATTTATTAGAAACCCTAGAAATTAATAAACTAAAAAATACTGATACGTTCTTAATGACCAAGTGGATCTTAGTAGTTCCCCATTGTTAAACCTTTTTTATATTGAATGGAAATTCCAATTATAATTTTACTACCTAGATATTTATCCCAAAAATTGTGTATTTTTAGTACCTAAATACCTTCTGATGAAGCCACTGTGTGGTGAAACATGTCAAGGATTAATAAATAAATCGTGGAAATTGCAACAAAATAGTGTTTTTGTTTAACATACTGAGTTATAAATGTATTAAAATTTTGCATATATTTATTTTCTTACTGTAATTTTAAGATTATACCTGCCTAAATAAACAATAAATTATAAATCTTTATATTATTAGAGTCCGTCCCTAATGTTCTGTCCTTTAATACCTACTGATCCGCAGTTTTCTTGTTGTCGGCAGGTATAATCCATAAATAAAGGCAAAAGCTAACACGGTATACTTTGAGACAAACTATATAGTGGTCGGATATAAAAATGAAATTTTTATACAAAAGGTCATTTATTTTTTTAACTATACATTGTGGAAAGGTGCGACAAGATTCCTGTTATATAGCTCAATACCTACGTAACTCGTTTGCTCTGTTTTTTGCAAACCCCATTTGGAACGTGCTGGCGAAACCCCAAACCCGTAATTTATTCCATTATCCTGCAGCAATTTAAAATAGTCCTGCACGTCACCAACAGAAAAAACTAGTCCATAATCCAACAACACCCTTTTCGCCTAATAAATATTAAAATAAATCTTTAGATACCCTTTCAGGTACACTCGCAGGGGCGTTAAATTTTCAACCCCTTCGTATAAATATGCAGGAGTTTTTTGGGCTTCTTAAAGAGCCATTATAATACTGAATAGCTCTACCTACTACCCTCCTGCGCTCCATCTCCACCCTATACTTTGGAATGTAGCGTTCGCTGGCGGTCAAATATTTGCGGGGTTGCCACACCTAAAGCCAGAAATCTGTGCGGTCTTCTCGTAACAAAAAGGAAAAGGAAACTGGTGAAGAAAGAATGCGTGAGTACTAATACGTGCCTTTATTTTTTAATGCCAAATCATGCTGACTGAAGATGTTATGGAAATACGGATGGGATCTCAAGGAAAATGCTCTTATGCTGGTATATGAAAACACACGAAAATGACAAATTTACAAAAAATGTTTAAATAATTGTATAAATTTTTCGCTTTGTGGACCCCTTCTTATATACATACTTAACAAGATAACGCCATAAAAGTTTAATAAATTTTAATCCTTTGTTTATTATAATTTTAAAACTTTGACAATCTTACTCTGATTTTTCATTTTTTGTCAAAGTTTTATGATGACAGGGTGTACCAGAATTTTTTAATAATTCCCTTAATTTTAAATATCAAAAATTTTAAAGGCTTTTTTATGAAACTGAAGAAAAAAAATAGTATTCGTGCTGTCAGGAAAAAAATAAAATTGACATTATACAGAAAATATTAACAATTTTTTTTTTAATTATTCGCGATACTTTTGTTTAAAATTTATATTTAATAAAAAATAATTTTTCTACAACCGCGCGAAAAGTACCATGTTTGCGCTTTAAAAACAAAACACAAAAAGTTGCACTTTCCGAGGAGCAAGCGTTTTTTTACTTTGTCGCTCGCTGAGTTATCAAGGAAACCGTAATGGAAAAACGTCAAATTTGACACCACAGTAGGCGTTGAACGGTAGAAACTTCATCTGAAATTGTCATTAAAAATTGTGAAAATTGCACCTTTACCTTTAATATTGTAAATAATAAGAAAAATGACTAGATCTTATATAGATTTAGGTGATAATTATATAAAGATCTAAATGTATATACATATTACAATAATTATTGCAATAAAATCAATTGGTATAGTAGCCACGGTTTTATTAAATCTGTTTTTATTAACTACTTCACCTTTGCATGTTCTGTTGATATTGAATGTTTAATAGTGGTAAAATGCAAATTACCAACTTTAGTTATACAGAATAATAAAAGTTTATGTTCGGAAAGTCCCTACATCGTTCTGACTGAGTTTTCTTCCACCAAAAGTGGTAGAAATGTACTTTTTTATAAATAATTGAATTTTATATTCTACGTCATATAACTATGTATATTACGACAAATCAAGTGATAAATAAAGCAAATTACAAACTTTAGTTATAGAAAGTAATTAAAAAATAGTTATTATGATTACAAACTCTAATTTTCTAAACTTTTCATTATACTAAAGATAGTAGAAATGTATATTTAGTAAACAATTCGCATTATCTATAAATTACATTGATGTAAAATAATCGCTTTAAATAAAATACAAAACTACCAACTTTAGTTACGAAAAACAGTTTAAAAATTATTTTGTCGATATCCTTTTATTTTTTATTAATTTTGTACTACTAAAGGAGGTAGAAATCTATTTTTTTCTGATTCAAACTGATTATATTTATAGCTTTCACATAACACAGGCGAGTATTATGTTTAGATATGATAGGAGGCCATGCTTGCCGCTGCTGTCAAGAAAAATAAACAAATGATTATTTGACGTATCAAAAAGTTTTTTTTCTACTCCTATATTAGTAAGAACCTAATTACACACCGTCTACTTTATCAGTAAATCTCTAATTACAAACACTATACTGTAAGAAGCCAAACTGTGCGTAAGGGCAGTTACGTAAAATATATATATATATATATATATATATATATATATATATATATATATATATATATATATATATATATATATATATATATATATATATATATATATATATATATATATATATTACGTAACAGTTCCACAATCGCATTAGCCGTACCAAAATTAACTTTTAGTTTTCGAAAAGCAGCTTAAACAAATATCCCTTGAAACCAAATTTTTATTTTATTAATTTTGTACTACTAAAGGTGGTAGAAATCTATTTTTTTTGATTCAAACTGATTATATTTATATTTACATAACACAGGCGATATTATGTTTAGATATGATAGAGGCCATGCTTGCCGCTCTGTCAAGAAAATAATACAAATGATTATTTGACGTACTCAAAAAGTTTTTAAACGGCTATTGGTGTTTAATAAATTGATTGTAATAATTATCTGATAATGGACAGTTTTAAAAAGTATAAAATATGTAATTGTAAAGAATTGAGCCATGTCCAAATACGCCATTCCAGTTTAATATACTTAACTGCGCTAATTGAGAACTGCGACCAACATCTTTCGAAAATGGTTTGTTCAACAGCATTCAGAAGAGTCTACTACAAATTTCGACCAAATATTACAATATTCCCAAAAAAAGAATGAATAAAAGCATTTCAAAATATTACATATATGTTATCAAACACAGACATTTAATACCGAGTAGTAATTCGCCTGGTTTTTCACCCCTAAAAAAGGAAGAAGTGTTGTTGAAGATATTGTTACACAGAAATTTAAATCATAACGTAATACAATAATATGTAAATAACTAATTAAAAGGGTACTAAATAGTTTTTTTATTGTTTTCTTTTGCAGTAAATACCTACTACTGAAACAACATTTTTACGATGATTGATGCTTGCACGTTTTAAAATGTGAACTGTCAAATTTGAGGTTATATCAATAATCATGAATTTTTACAAATTATTCTATAAAATCTGCGGTTGTAGAAAAAATCTTGTGTGTAATTCGAGCGCAAAGTGACATTGTCGCTCTCGCGAGATAGCCGCATCTCGCTCAGAGCGACAATGTATTTCTTTGCGCTCTTAATACACAAATAGCTATTTTATCCGGTTGGCAGATGGGTAATGTTTCATTTTATTTTAAAATTTCTTCAGGACCGTCATTACATTTGCAAATATTTGCTTTGCAATTTGTAGACACCTTTTTTCGCCATCCAAAAAAAAAACATCAAAACCTAATATAGGCCTCAAGATAAACTAAGAATATAAATATTATTTCTTCGCTGTTTACATAATATGTGGGGTCAGAAGGTTGAGAAAAGAATTAATTAGTGCAACCATTAATATAAATTATGAATATTTAGTAAGTAAGAGATAATATGAATGAAAAGCCCACATAAAGACAAAAACTGCGTTATTAATAACTGTAGGATTTTTGGCTTTTAATATACAGTTTAGTCCAATAAATGAATGGACAAAGCTGTAAATGGCCCCTCAGGGCCCGAAAAATGGGTTTTCTGCTAGTATCTGCTAAAATATAGTTTTCGAGATAACGGGACCCAAAAGTCCCCTCATTTCAGCTACCGCTCTACCGCTAAAATGCCGCTATATTCATGGATTCACTTATAAGCGGGCGGACAAATTGTTCCATTACTTGGGCAATAATGTACATTTTTTGATCATTCAAAGTTCATCGGAATGTGAAAACCCGTACCTATCATTGCATATGAGTTTGGGTCCATTCTGATTTTTCTAGAATATTAAAAAAAGCGATCAAAGTTTTCCTCATACGACAGAAGCCATAAATATGGCCCTGTTTAATCCTTGACGACCCTGTATTTCCATAGATTGGCGTTATTAAAAAAAGCTTCTAACTATTTTTTTATGCGATTGAACGGGACTGGTTTTTTGTTACGACTTCCAGCCACTGTTCTGCTACACATACATATTTTATTAAAGATCAATTCTTGCGGAACACCCTGTAATTATTATAGGCAAAAAGCGTGTGTATCTTAATTAAAAGCTACTAGTGCAATGCACTTACTGCAACTAATTAGAAGAGCAAAACACACATTTTTACGGTAGTTATATACCCGTAATAAATTTTACAGTAAAGCAGGCCTTTAACTTTAAATCAAGCCCTTTAATTTTTAAATATCCATATATCTAACGTTATATTGAAATTGAGACGATAGATAACGTTCATGTGAACTTAATTTCTTGGTTTTAGGTTTTAAATCAGTCGATAAGGTTATTTTATGGATGTCTGAATTTATGTCAGATTAATTTTGTGGCCACTTGCTTCTTATCATCCTCCTTTAATTTAATTTATGGTGATAACGTTTAAAAAAATTAACTACTTGAAGAGTTGGCGGGAAAAACTATATATGTCTTTAATTATATTTACGTGGCTTCTGGAGCCTTTATTTTTGAAGACAGAAAAAAATGTTTTATATAAAAATTGTAGGGTATTTTACATATTATCTTTTGAAATTATTAGTAAAAAAATATCGCAATAAAAAAATTGAAAAATATAGGCAACTTCAACTTTTTTAAATGGAACACCCTGTATATTATGCGCTACAATAAAAGAACTTTTTTTTCTGATTTCAAATATATATACATTGATGATATTTGGATGAATCATTTTTGAGATATTTAGGCTTAAAATATAAATAAATTGAAAAAAAAAATCATATTAGTATCAAGAAAGCTATGAAACAAAAATTGTTTTAATAAATTTGACGTATTGATATTGTAAAAAGTTGAAATTTATCATTTTAACTATTAAAAGTAGTTTGTATTGCTTTTTTGTCAATGGGCTATTCAGAAGAACAAATAATCGCTATTATGCGTCTTTTTTATAATAACAATAATAATAATATAGGTAACCTATTATATCCTTAACAACGGGTACCATCTGTAGATTCTATTAAATACATAGTAAGAAAGTTTTTGAAGGAAAAAGCTTTAAAATGAAGAAAAGGACTGCAGCACGTAATGAAAACAAAGTTTGGGATATCCTCGTTTTTTCAGGATAATTATTATACTTTTTCTAATGGACTAGCACTAAATATTTGTAATAATTTTAGAAAATCCTGAAATATCAATCTTGGATGCGGCATCTAACTTAATAAAACAGATTATAAAATTTATTTAACCTTAAAATTTTTCAAAATTTATCCTTATAAATTTTTGTCCGTTCAGAATCTTTCGAAAAAAACATGAAGGACCGGATCAAGTATACATTGGAAATAGCTAGGTTTATGCAGCAGGATCCAAAGTTTTTAAATACAATTCTATTTACCGACAAGTCTTCCTCTACTTTAGCAGGAATGTTTAATCACAAAAATAAACATTATTGGTCCAGAGAAAACCCTTACCAAATTCAGCAACATAACAATTTTATTGTTTCCATGGCTATCTTGATACTAATATGAAACTTTTTGTAATTTATAAATAATTTAACCTAAAATATCTCAAAAATTGTTTATCCCAATGTCATCAATGTATATATAGTTGAAATCAGAAAAAAGGATCTTTCGTTGTAGCGCATAATATACAGAGTGTTTCATTTAAAAAAGTTGAAGTTGCCTTTATTTTTCCATTTTTTATTGCGATATTTTTTTACTGATAATTTCAAAAGATAATATGGAAAAAATCCTACAATTTTTTATATAAAACATTTTTTCTGTCTTCAAAAATAAAGGCCTCAGAAGCCACGTAAATATAATCAAAGACCCTGTTACATATTTGGGCCATTGTATTTTATTATTTCCAACTATAAAAATCGCCCTTTCTCTATATACTTTAAAATTTGTGACACCTTGATTTTCATTCCGCAGCTGACGCCAAAAACTAGATTTCCAAACCACCTCCCGCTCGACAATCACAAATTTATCGTAATGCCAACAATTACACACCTAGTCGCGGTCCTGCATGGGGTGTTTGCAGCAGGCACGTGTCGTCGTCCTGCCCTTTAAAAATGGCGTCGGAAATTTAAAAGTCCGCAGCACTGGCGGCATGTGCACCTATATGCGTTTTGCACCTGGACGCCCGTCATCCAAAAAGAAAAAATAAATAATAATACAGCAAAGGCATCTGCCGGTGGTCCTGCCCCTAAAACTGGTCCTGCGAGCCGACCGGATAACAGGATTCGAGGCGCCGCGTTGCCGGATTGTCGAAGAAATCGGTGCGACGCCTAATATCTCTTCATTGAGAAACCTTACTGAGAGTTAAAACAGGTATAATTAAGTTTTTTTTAGTATGATTTTAAGGAAATTAATTTTTTTTACGTACGTATGTATATGTTGGATAGTATGATGAGCCACGATGATAAGTTTACCGTAACTTGCTCAATTTTTTCACACGTAATTAGAGTACTTATGTAAATAATTGAAAAACCAAATCTCATACTTTTATACGAAATGAAGTTATGATTGGTGAAAAAATACGCTAAAATATGTATGTAGATATGTATGAAGGTATGTATGATTTTGTGAATTGTAGTTCTTTTATATAATATGTTTTTTGTTATTATTTTTTGATATTTATGATAAATTTAATTATTGTGTAAATTTAAGGCACGATTATGACAAAAATTTTCAGAATAATTTCGAATGTGTGAAACATCTCTTAGAAAGTCCATACATATATAAAGCAATGTGTAAAATTTATGAAATTTAATTAAACATTGTATTTTTTTCTGTCGTGTATATCAACTTTGTTTGTACTTTAAAGAACTAAAACCATTGGTAACCATCTGACACATACTTTCTTTTGTGTGTCCAATACTTTTATATTATATATTTTATTTCATGGTTCGAGGATATATATCAATGGATATATATCATGATATATATCTAATATATATCAAATAATTTTTTATGATATATAATATATATCAATACAAAAAAATGGTTTAAAAATTTTATATAATTAGGTAATTTTTGGCGTTTGTTACTGTATTTCTACTTTCTACTTTCGGCACGCACTTGAGTGCGAAAGGATGTACTTTTTCACGCAAACCAAAGCCTTCTTGCATTTTAAATCTAGTCATTAACCATTTGGTAACAAAAACAACGGTAGAAACACCAAAATTTCCCGATAAAAGACTAAAAAAACATCGCGCATTTATGAAATTTTGATGAGACACTGGCTGCGTCACCAATCAATCACCCAATCGACCCCCTGACAGAAATAACACAGCGATCATCTAAAAACACCTTTTTACCCCATACCCACTCATCACGGTCTACCCCTTACAAACCCCCATAATACGGGTAAGTGCATTTTAACACCCTTAAAGCCCTATAACCAATAATAACATTTTTCATTGACTTTTGGACATGCTGACCGCTCGAATTAAAAACATTGCCTATTAGGAAAATAGAGAGGTATCACAGATTTTAGAACGATAACGCTATTATTACGTTAAAATATGCGCTATTTTTTGTTTTTTGAAGGTCATGTTTACTTAGTTTCCCGCATATCTGCGAGTCAGATAACACACTGGCTGATTCCTCGGGGCAGAAGCAAAGAAAATACTGGCAAAAGAGAGGGAGCTAATCGGTGGGATCTTTAATAAGGTGAACGGTTCTTCTTTGACTCGAATCAAGAATGCTAAAAGTTGTAGGTGACCTAAGTAAGTCTTCCAAGCAGGGTTTGATTAATCATAAGTAAAGGACAAGTACTGTTATACCTTTTTGGTACCAGCGAACATGATTGTGGTTTTAAGGCATGAAACTGGACAATATTTTTGGTGTTTGCGGTTGTTTTCCAAATCAGGCTTACATACTGACGTTTTTTTTTGTAAAACGGAATAAGTTATCGATAATTTTCAAAAAATATATGAAAGCCAACACTTAAATCTAGGCTTTCGCTGTAAGAGTTTTTTAAATTTGGATTTAGTTCTTAATATTTCCTTGAGTAAAAGTCACCCTAAAATCGGTTATGTTTAGATACTATTTTTTCTTAACTCGACTCATATTTCAAAAATCCGTTACTGCAGAGGCATAGATTATTTCCTTACCTTTAAAATGGTGTATAATTTATGTCATTTAAGTGAAAAATAGTTACCGAAAAACGTTATCTCCTGTAGGCTTGCAATCGGAAACAACATAGCATCGATACACCGAATTTGGAAGAACCTAAATAAAGTATAATATTTTTAATGCGGCTATACAAAAATTGTTGTAGTGGGAGTTTGTTAGTCTCCGCCCACCGTCTCCGCGTCCTTTCGCCCGACCCCTAAGGTGTAGCGTAAATGCACTCTTAAGAAATTGAATAGTAGAGTGGAGGGTACTATCGTCAGCCACTATGGAAAAGAGGGATGATGGAAGAAAAAAAGTTAAGCTCAGGGGTAGCTCAGCATTAATTTGGTGAAAGCTAAAAGAGAGACTGTTTACAATAACAAATATATGTCGACTGAAAAGAAAACTGGAGAGCCAAGAAGATTTGAGGTGGAAGACCGTAGGAAGGATTATGGATAACATAAAGAATACAAATAAAATTCTGACCAAGTACAACAAAGCGACTTTTCCATAAAAAGTATAACACCCTGCGATAACTCTCTATTTTACCAATATTGCACCAAAGTTATTTTTTGAGACAGCTGTAAAACAATTCACGGTCTCTGTCCACTAAGTATATAAAAATGCAAACTCTCCCTAACTTAATAGGGCTTCGGCCTTTGTGTACCAGCTGTATAGATATTAAATTCCGATTAATATCAAGTATATCACGAAAAGTTTTTTAAGTGTATGGTGCCCTTTACAAGAACCAAAATTTTGCATTTATTAATACGGATTTTTAATACAATCAATAATAAAAAAATAACATTTTAAAAAAAAATTTGTTCTAGTTTGCATCGAAGATAAGTCACAGGACCTAGAGTCTGGACTGCGGGGAGGACAGTGAATGGTAAAGTTAATTATTGCTTATTTTTATTTAATAAAACATTTTCCACATCCAAATAAAGTTTTTTAAAAACCTTAGTCATGAAAGTGCGTAGTCACAAAAACGTACAAAATTATCAGAATGTTTATTATACGTGATGAAGGAATTACTAAAAGTTCTGCTGGGTTTATTAGCAGCAATTAGTTTCAACAAACGTGTAATTTAAACATATTAACAACATGAATGGCTTGATACAAAGTACTCAAGATGTTTGTCATCCACTTTCCGGAATCCCGGGGGCATTGAAAAATGTTAAAGCAGTTCCTGTATCGAGTTTCATTGTGGCAATATGTCGCCATTTTAAAGTTTAAAAGGAATATATTTCATGAATATATATATATATATATATATATATATATATATATATATATATATATATATATA
>JAHBCN010010205.1:0-32411 GCA_019359885.1 Listronotus oregonensis | reverse complement strand
TTTTTGTTCTACATTGCTGTTCTTAATGAATGCTTCTCAAATGAACGAGTTGCAGAAAAACAAAATAAAGCCTTAAGGATAATATTAGGATGTAGTGTATGCACTAGTAGAACTGACATGCTAACAATGGCAAATGTTTTGAGTGTAAGACAGACAATAGTATGTAATAGTATGACTTTTATTTATAAAATGTTAAATGGTCTGATACCTGTGCATTTGTGTAATAATTGTACCTTTGTTCGAGATGTTCATGAACACAATACACGTTCTAGAAATAACTTTTATTTGAATAGGGTCAACACTAATTTTGGTCAGAACAATCTTTTTTATAGGGGCTTAAAGCAATACAATGAATTACCGGAAAGTATTAAGGCTTCTGGAAACTTAGCTCAATTTAAAAATTTATGTAAGATATATGTTAAGCAAAGCATTGTGATTTAATTTGAAAGGTATATATATATTAAGGTACTATTTGTTAAAATATTTTATAGGTTTATATATTGATGTATTTATATGTATATTTTTCTAGCCATGTGCTATTAATAAAGATTATTATTATTATTATTATAAACCATGCTTACCTATAGGTAATTAAAAACTATAGAACTGAACTGTTAGTTTATTATTTACCATACATACCTAGTGCCAGCATGGGATTGAAAAATAAATACATTTATAAGAAACTAAGCTTAGGGAATAGCTGTAATTTCGTTGCCCCATACTGTTTTATTTCGCTACATAAATCTTTCTTTAAAATTAATGGCCGAAGCAGCGTAGTGTTTTAAAGATTATTTTCGTCTATTAGTAAAAGTATTATCTGAGTTGTAGTAAGTTTTCTTATTGAACCCCACGGGAGCAATGCTTATTACACTGTGGAGCACAAGGTGTATTTGTTTGAGAAATAATTAAAATAACCTCTTAATTAACAAGGTAGCCATAAAAATGTTTTTATTGAACCACATAGATTATTTAGAAGGCTGTTTATTGGGCTGTTTATTGGACTTAAACTTAAAATCCGTAATATGAATTTATATCTACATTTTACCCTTAATAATATTTAGATTTGACCGATGTGTTTGCTCAATTAAAATTTATTTCCATCGTAAATTTTTAGCTTTTGCGGACAAGTCTTTAAAATGTAAATAAATTAAATCAATTTACAGAGACACCAATTAAAATAGAAATCATTTTTTGTTAAAAAATCAGTTTAATTTGCTTTAACTGAATTGATTATAAGATGGCACTTGTTTTTGGGGAAATTATTATTAGTATCTATTATATTTACGGCCGAGTAATGATCGCTTTGTTAAAGTTAACAATGGACTTAACAATTGTTAAATTTAGCAAAGAGTGAAACATTAAAAAACCTGACAACGCAGCACATTTTTAAACATTTCATGGTAACTAGATAACAAGAAATAGTTTAGTTTGGAATTTTGCGTTTAAAATCCATTAAGCATAAAAAGATTTAAAAATAATTACCTTGCATCGAATATAAAAAAATTGGTTCGACACTCCACCGAAGTAATTTTATATATTTTCATCAAAAACAATCAGCACATTAGATAGCTGAAATGACCAATACTGTAGAACTTCTTTAAATGGTTTTTAATAGGTTCTCTAATATAATTCATTTCTACTACATTTTATTGATCTATTCCGGTAGGTAGATTCATGTTTATTTTTCTAGAAAATTAATGTTTTAATTTAATACATATTAGTAAAACTATATCTTAACAAGAATTTTATAACTAACTGCTTTTTATAATCCTTTTTAAAACAAAATATATAAAATTATTTTATGTTTATTTGTAGGTATACTTATATATTGTTTCTTAGGTTAAGGCGTGTCCAAAGCTATAACATTCGGTACTAAAAAAAAACCGTTAGAGACCCGATGTGGTATAGGTCCGATTGGTCACAAGGCCTTGGCAAAATCTAGGTTAAACGCACTCTAGGATGTAAAACTTGAACTAAGATGTTCTTGGTTTTAGAAACAGCGCATATACATATAATTATTTTTACACGCACGATAGATGAGATAGGGTTTGGAGTAGATCAAGAGCGTTTTGTACGACTTCACATATTAATTGCCCTTTTTTATTGTTAAACTTTTCAACTAGAGGCAGCCTTGCAACTTGGTCGTGCAAACACTCCACGTAAGAGAAAAAAGAATAAGAGTGCAACATTTTGCCCTCGCTCTACGTGCTGAGTAGTTGGCGAGCGTGGCATGTACTATTCTCCGCCGACTAATCAGCAACTGAGAGAGAGAAAAGTTGTACTTTTTTTCGTCTTTTTTTTACGGACTTTGAGACGTGATCAAACATGTGGCTTGGTAAAATTATAATATTTAGTAATGCAAGGCAAAAAACAATAGGACAGTTATAAATATAGCGCCTTAATCATTAAATTAAAATATTCTGCATGTTCTTGCGTAAGCTTTAAGTACCTAAGTGCAATCTCTTCTGCATCGCAACAGCATGCAAAATGTTTTAATTTAATGATTTAGGCGCTAACTGTCCTATTGTTTTCAGCTTGCATTACTAAATATTATAATTTTGCCAAGCCATATGTCCGATCAAGAAAAAAAGGCGAATAAAAGTATAGTTTGTCCAAGCTAACATTTTTGTGTTGGCTTACATGTTCAAAAACAAAAATTACTAGATTCAACGTCAAAATCAGCTGATTGGCGTAAATCACCCAGTAATGGATTAACGGCGTTTCAATTTTTGTATTAATTTTTTTTGTGTTTGGGTGTGTTATTTCGTGTTTTAAAGTAATTAGTGAGATTAGAGATTACTCTGCAGTGTTTTTTTTGTGTGGACTATTTGACATTTTTTACATTTAATAATTTATTTTATTTTGGACTAAGTTTTTATTTTTATTGGTTTTAAGAAAAAACCACTAGAATAGATATTTTTTAGTGTATAAATCACAATGATTACCGTATTTCCAGTTTGGAAAAGCTTCGAAACCTACTTCAGAGCTGTGATGAGTCGGAGGTAAGAAAATATTATAACCTATTAAATATTTTTTGAAAAATGATGCTATCAGAATAGTGATCTTGCAAAAGGTAAAATAACTCGTTTTAAGAGTATCATAATCTAAAAATACATCCTCAGATGTGCCAAATATTTTAAGATTTAAATATATTTATGAAGGTATTTTTTAGGATTGTATAGTGGCAGTTGCTGACAATATAAGAAGCAAAATATGAAATTTATAAGTAACTTTGGCTTAATGGAAAAACCAAATGTGCAACGCATGAGAAGAAAATTTTCAAAAGGTTTTATGGAAAGTGAAGATTTAGGAGAAAATAAAAATCTTTGGGTGTTTCTCGATGAAACCTGGATGTTCTCTAACAGCTCTTTCCGCGGGTCTTGGCGGGATGACGATGTATATTTTAGTGGAAAGGTAAAACATTCTAATGACTAATTATACGCTAGAAAAAAAATGTACTTTCCTACACTTAAGGAAAAATTGAAGGGCCCATTTTTTTGTTTTAAATCACAAGGTAAACCTGTAGCTCTTAGACAACATTAAACTACAGAACACATTTGCTGCATTCTTATGAAACTTTAAAGTATATTTAATTAAAAAACTAATGAAATACTTATATTTTCCTTAGATACATTATTCTACATGCTGGTTCAGAAAAAGGATTTGTTGATGGTGCCAGTAGAAGTTTTAAATCTAAAACAAAACCAGGAGATTACCATGGCGAGAGGAAAGCTGAACATTTTGAGAAGTGGGTTAGAGATGATCTACTACCTAATTTGAAAAGGCCTTCATTAGTCATTTTAGGTGATGCCAGCTACCACATTAGAAAACTGGCCATTTGCAAAATCGGCAACAAAATAGATTTTGTGGTGCTTGATTCAGCGCCTACCAAAGCCTCCCAAATCCTATGTCGTCGATGCTCTTATTCAGCAGGGTGGTCATCAAGTGCTGCGCTTACATCCATATCATTGTGAATTCAATGCTATTGAAATGGTATATATTTAAAAATAATAAGACATTCCCTATTATATGGGACCCACATTATTAGTATAATAATAAGGTAAATGGTAATAAAAATCATTTACAAGTTATCTTCTTTTTACTTTTTAGCTTTTCTTTATTAAACTAACTTACTGTTTTTAATAAAAAACTAAATATTAAATGACTATTTCATTTAAACACATTACATCAATGGCCCCAGTAGTTGCCAAAATGATTGAATTCACAAGCATCCATTTACAGGTCAGCTGCTAAAACGCCAAACCTACCACTTTGTCTGCTCTCTTATCTTAAAAGTGTCCAGACTAGTACCTGCTGCGTGCAGATTGCATACATTTTTCTTTCGTCATTACATACGTTTGCTTTTTTCATAAAACCCCTGGTGAACACTGCCACTTCTAAAACCTTAAACACGACCTTCCAACGTTTTTGATAAATTTATTTTATAAAATATAAGCATCTTATTGTGTTGATGATACTCTGAATAAATAAATGATTATTACTGTTTTGTTTTATTTATTTTATAATTTAATATAGGAAGCAGCTAATGAAGTATTATATGAAATAAATCGACTTATCTTTAGGCATCTTTAAAAAATTGTAAATTTGCATAATAAGGGATATCGAACCATCCCTTATAGTGAGATATTTTATCAGGATATTTCAATTCAACTGTAAAGAGTTTGCCTGCAAATATAACAAAACATAACAGGTCTGTTTGATATTCAGAAAAAGTGTACACTATTTTACATTTTTTTTACGTACCTAAACGCTCTAATTGAAGGTGTATTTAAAGACTAAGTGTGTACAAAAAGTGTAAAATAGTGTAAACTATTTCTAAATAACAAACACTTAGTGAATAACTATTAATCTGCACTAGATAGGCGAAAATGATAACTTTTAATAAAATATTATGGCCAAACATCAAGCTTTTACAATTTATACAAATACATGAACAGCAAGAAAAAAATACTAATAAATTTAGTTATTGTAATCTAATAAGAATTTTTTAAGACATTAAAATTTTGAAACTCCTTTCCCTCAGTACGGTCCTGACTAAAATTCTTATATCAGCCAACTTAAATCTGAAAAATAAAATTTACTAATATGTAGGGATATTCGCATTGCCAACCTAAAAATGTTAGCTTGGACAAACTATACAACCTTTCTTTCTTGGTTGCTGATTAGTCGGCGGAGAATAGTAGATGCTCCGCCCGCCCACCACTCAGCACGTAGAGCGAGGGAAAAATGTTGCTTGAAGGTTGGGATAGATAATCTGAGAATTAGCTTTCTAGTGATGAAAATTTTTCTTAGAGTTTGGCCTGCCCGGAAAAGTTTGACAATAAAAAAGGGCAATTAAAATGTGAAATCGTACAAAACGCTCTTGAGCTACTCCAAACCCTATCTCATCTAGAGTGCGTGTAAAAATGATTATATGTATATGCGCTGTTTCTAAAACCAAGAACATCTTTTCATTGCGATGCAAAAATTTTTGATTCAGTTTTACACCCTAGAGTCCGTTTAACGATTTCGACAAAGGCCTTGCGACCAATCGGACATATACCACATCGGGTCTCGGTTCGGTTTTTTTTAGTACCGCATGTTATAGCTTTGAACACGCCTTAACCTAAGAAACACAATATATAAATATACCAGGGGGGTGTCAGTAAAATAGCAAAATTGACAACCGACGACATTTGGCAACAGAAGATCTCGGGTGGGCGGGAAAATTGAATTATGAAATTTTATATTTTAAAATTAAAGTGTTAATGTTTTATTCTACGATTAGTTTTTTTTTAAATATATTTATGTAGGTCAATAACAGTATATATTTTCAGGTATTGTGTATACAAACAACCATTATTTCTTATTTTCTAGAAGTAAATAATAATTCCGGCCAATGCGTATGCGCACTAGTATTATTTCATTATTGGTTGTTCGCACATGTTGGTTGATTAAAAAATTGATTAAAACTAAAAATTTTCATATATTTTGTCTAAATTTAAGTAAGTATTATAATATGTAATTAGCTTTAAAAATCTAAACACTTATTACACGATATAATTAATAAATATTGATGGATAAACTTTTTCTAACCACACTTAATTTTTCGGGACAGAAAATTCCAGGAAACAATTAATCTGTTGTAGCAGGTTTGTTTTAAAATGCCTAAAACATTATTTTTTTCTTACCTTTATCTACAAAACAAAGGCTTTATCTTTTTTGTATTTGCTAATATAATGGTAAGTTTTTTAATCATGCTCGAACAAATTTCTGAGATACTCCGCAGACTGCATGTTTTTCTGTTTGCAAATTATAATAATAATATAATATGGTTTTTAAAAGTGCTTAGGAATGGTTTAACAGTAAGTGGTGGTGAAATGTTAGTAGATAGCTTTAAAAGAGTATTAAGCATGTCTTAAGGTCATTTTATGCTTTGCAAATTTTAAAAATTGAAATAAAGTTAACAAATTATCCAACTAATATTCAAATTTTTAACTTCTTATTGCCTTAAGTGTTTATAATAATGAAAAGAAAAACCTTTTTTTGTTTTTTTTTTCTCATGATTTAAGTAGGTGAGGTGGGATTAATTATGTACTTTTTAATGGAAACCCTGTATCTGACTGCAAAAATTACAACCCAATGAGTTGTTTGCAAATTATTCAAAATATATTGAGGCGGCACCTATTAAACCTTATATTAGTAAAATCATATTAAAGAGAACCTTAGATTTTTGTAGCAAAAACACAGGGTGTTTCAGAAATTTGTTGTTTTTTTATAGGAAACTTAAATACATCACAGTGTGACTGTAATGCAGTACCTATACAGGGTGCATAATATATAATTTTGCAGTATTTTTGGAATTGTAATAAAATGTATTCGTAACTGTTCATTTTTAGTGAATTTTTTTTTATTATTTCTATTTATTTACAATTCATTTCACCTACATTAGATCATGAGTAGCTAAAATTTTGAGAAAATTATTTTTTTTTATTTTTCAGTTATCCTCTGGTAAAATCATTATTGACAATGTATCAAATACTAACATTGCATTTTGTTTATTTTGCAGGTGAAGGAGTAGCTAACATTTTGGATATTTTATATTATAGTAACTTATAAGTAGGGACTTTTATGTACTAGAACTGACTTTGACTGACTGACTTACATTAATAGTGTCTTGCAAGTGCAATGGATTTTGGAGAGTTCAAATATTCTTGTAAATTTCCCTCCTGTGAGAACAAATATTTTTCCCCAATTACCAAAGACGGTTATAAAAACTTGAAATTTTTTAAATTTCCTATCAATAACCCCTATTTATGTAAAAAATGGAAAGATGCTTGCAATATTGCTGATAATATTATAGTTAACAATTTTCATATTTGCGAAAATAATTTTTTAAAAGAAGACTTTTATGGAAAAGGTAGATCCCTTTTAGATTTTAAGGCTTTTCCTAAAGAAACTTCCAAATCCTTTAATCCCTCAAATACTGAAGATAACTTATTTTCAGATAAAATTTATAATGATAACGACCCCCAAAATTGTACAGAGCTTTTGCCTTTTATTAAAACAAATTCTTTAAATTCACTCAATTCTTTAACTTCACCTGAACCCTCTTTTAAAGAACCTGAAAAGTATGGTTTCTCTACAAACTGCTCAAAATTTAATTTTCTTAGCAAAGACACTCAGACTGATGACATACAGAAAGTTGAACCGATAAGTAAATTTAAAACAAAAAGGGAACAAGAAATGTATCGAGCTCATAGAAACATAACATCCAGGCTTTCCAAATTAAAAGCCCTTCTGGCTAAAGAAAGAAACCGAAATCAAACATTAAATCGACTTTTTGATGAGGGGAGATTTCAATTTATTGAGGAAAATCTTAATAATGTTTCCAAAAATTTTATAAATTCACAATTAAAAAATGTTGGAAAAAGTCCTATGGGAAAGAGGTGGACAGATGATGAAAAAATTTTTGCTTTATCAATTTATAAACGAAGTCCCCGTCTTTATAGATATTTAGTTTGCTATTTTGAACTGCCTTCTCCAAGAACATTAAAACGAGTACTTTTAAAATTACCATTTGATCCAGGCTTTAATGATAAAATTTTAGAACATATTAAACTTGAAGTTAATAAAATGGATGATCATGATAAGTATTGTTCCCTTTTGTTTGATGAAATGTCATTAAGTGCTGGTTTACACTATGATCCCCATAAACAAATTATAATTGGGTATGAGGATCTAGGCCATTTGGGAAGATCAGTTAAGCCTGCAAATCATGCTCTGGCTTTTATGGTTCGGGGAATCCGAAAGCAATGGAAGCAAGTTATAGCTTACTACTTTACACCTTCAACTATTTCTGCACAATCTTTAAAAATCTTAATTCCCTATATTATCACTAAATTACAAGATATTGGTCTTAAAGTAATATCCACTGTTTCTGATGAAGGTTCTACTAATAGAACAGCCTTAAAAAACCTTAGTGCTGAGAATAAGCTTAGTCCTTCCCCATACACGTTCCGGGTAAATGGAGAGGAAATATGCGTAATCTTTGACGTTCCCCATTTACTAAAACTTACCAGAAATGCCATTATGAGAGGTGTATTGGAGTTTGAAAAGGGAAAATGTGCAAAGTTTAAGCATATTGAGACTGCATTTATGTTGGACAAACAAGAACGTAGTTTCACTCAGTTACCATATTTAAACAATGATGAATTTAATTTTAACTCTGACCCTTATAAGAAAATGAAAGTAAAAACTGCTGCACGACAACTGAGCCATCGCATGGCAGCAAGCATTGAAACTTTTGTATCTCTTGGTATGATGGAAGTAGTAGCTATAAATACAGCAGAATTTGCAGAGCTTATTGATCAGCTCTTTGATCTTTTAAACTCAAACGCACAGTTTCCATCAAAGGGTAAACAATATAGGTGTGCCTTTTCAGCTGGGTCACCTCACTTAAAATTTTTATCAGATTTGTTTCCCAAACTAAGATCTTGGAAATTATATGAGCCAGATATATCTGACCCAAAAAATCCTGATAAATATAAAGGCGTTACGCCAAAACAACATTTTATATGGGGTTGGCAAATCACAATAAGATCTATTTTACATTTGTGGAATAAGCTGAAAGGGGACCTTTTATTTTTACACATGCGTTCATTTAATCATGATCCGCTGGAGAATACCTTTGGTCTTGTAAGACAGCACGGCATTACAAATACCAACTCTACTTGTAAACAGTTTACTGCAGCACTTAAGACCACTGTGCTTAACAATCTTACAGTCCCCATTACTGGCGGGAATTGTGAGGCGGACTTTTGTGAAAATTTAAGCAACTTGTCCAAGCTCTTAAATAGTTCGTCATCATCTTCCCACAGCAATGAGGAATGTATAGATTTTGAAGATGAGAAAGACTTCCATTTTGAAACAGTGGAAAATCGTTTTGGTACTGCATACACTGCTGGTTATTTAATTTCTAAAATTAAAATTCCAACAGACTGTAATTCTTGTAGTAAAATTTTGTCTAGTGAAGTTCAAAATGAACATTTGTTTACCCAGTTTAGGGAATATGATTCAACAACTCAATTAAAATATGCTAATCAAAATTTAATAGATATAACAGACCAAATTAATCAAATAACAAAGTCTTTTTTGGCTACTAGAGGTTACGAAAAACCAATAGAAGATAAAATTAAATTTGTATATAAATCCACTTTTGAAAAATTTATTTTATGTAAAGAACATAGTCATATTTATCATAATTTCATAAGCAATTGTTTAAGGTTGTCAATATTCAAGTATTGTAAAGATCAGAATAAGTTATTAATACCTTCTGCTAAGTGTAGTAATCAAATTCAAAAAGTATCTAGATTTAAAAAACAAAAAATTCAAAATTTTTATGTAACTAGTATGACAGATGCAGTACCTATTAGCGATAATATATTTGACAATGAAATGTCACCTGTCTTTGACATGACCCCCAATTGTGACATAAGCCCTATTGTATGTGACTCATCACCTGATTTTGACAAACTACCCCAATGTGACACAACTGCTGAATGTGCAGTATTTCCCAAATTTGACACAGGTAGTCAAGCCATGAAAAAGAAGAAAACTTCGGTCTGTTTTCCTCTTTCACCATCTTCCTTCTTTAATTTGGATACAAAATTAGATGTATCAGGGCGAAGGGACTCTTTAAGTAAAGATGAAAAAAGCCCTAATACTCCTATATTTGGTAACCAAATTCCAGAAGAAATGGTACAAGAGGAGTCACCATGGCTTGACTACGAACCGGATTTGAATTTTTTTAATGTAGTTATAGAGTATGAATCAAATGTGTGTGTTAATGAGGTTCCATTAGAATAAAATGTATATGTATTAGAAAAACATAAAATATATTATTATGCAATATAGGTAGAAAAAGTAGGTACTAATATGTAAATATATTATAGTTTACAATTTAGTTTTAAAATTTGTATATGCAATTAGAATAGGACTTTTGCTATTGTAAATATCATTTAAAATAATATTTAGTTAGTACTTTTAGGCTACTATTTTTGTATAAATATGATATCATGATAAGTAATTAAGTGCACATTGTATATTTTGTAAAGTTTAGACTTTATTTAGGCATATTACTAGTGCACATAGGTACTCATTTTTAATATCTATTTTTTGTTTCTTTTAGGTAGAGCACTGTTTCTCATAATACTTTCGGGCTGTATATTTTTAATTTCATATATCTGTAAGTATTTGGCTTTTTTTGTATATTTTCCAGTTATGTAAATAGTGAAATTGTTTAACAGTTTTTTTTTATATCTGGCAGAAAAATATTGCATTTTACAGAAATACTATGACAAAATGCATATTATCCAGCCTATAAAAATTGTGTATTCTTTGTTCTATGTGGTTGCACAAACATGTACAAATTAAAAACAATATTTTAGTTATGTGCAAAAGTGTATCTTGTTTTAAAAAGATCCAACTTTTTTTAAATTTTGGGGTACATACATTAGGTTTGGTAAGTTATTAAGGTGGTCGAGCTGGTGTAGTTGCAGTGTACCAGCCTCTCACCGTGAAGACCCGAGATTCAAATCCCACCTTATCCATTGGACTTTTTCATAGCTCGTCACCTCACAGATGGCAAAAGCAAACCAATGTGTAGTATTTCTGCCTAGTAAACCCTCTCACATGTGCTTGGGAAGGCACGTTAAGCCGATGTCCACATATCTGTGTAAAAGCAGTTGGTACGCAACACAGATATGTTCTAAATAGAGTATGGCACAGCAAAAAGGAGTTATTAAGTAAGTAATAGTAGGTACATTAATAATTTTTCTTTTTTTAGATTTTTTAGTGTAAAATTTTATGTATTATTTTAGTTTATTGTATATTGTATTAAAAAAAATGTAGTAAAAATAAAACTTTTGCTTAAGATTTTTTGGGTTTAAACATAAAAATAGGTACTTTTATTAACTAAAAAACCTGTTTGTACATTTTCTAATATCTATTTTATTTGCAGGTAATCTGAAATTACTAAAATCTAACTGCACCTTTTCTTTAGAAGATAAACACTAATAACCTATTTTAACCCGTACTAAAAACATAAATTTTCTTTTATAACATTATTAAACAAAAATTAAGAATCATTTTCTTTCGGCATTTCAGATTACTTATTTAATAAAATAATATTAGAAAATCTAAAATAAAATGACAACTTCTAAAAATAAATAAAAGGCAGCCATAATGAATCACAAAATCTGTCGATAAAATAGGATGCGATTATCGGCCCACCCGAGATCTTACGTTGTCATATTTCCAAAACTGTTGCGAACGAGATACACGAACTTGACATTTCTCTTTTTCCTTTCGTATTTTGTGAAATATACATATTTAATAAACATTAAGTGATTTTGGATATTTGTTTTAAAAAGGATAGATGAATTATAAATTATAAAGAGCAGTTAGTAATAAAATTTTTGTAAATAAACAGTTTTACTGATATATATTAAATTAAAACATTAATTTTCAAGGTAAATAAAGCAAATTTTCGTCTACTCTAGATGAATCTACCTACCGTGTAGTAGGCATGAATTATATTAAAGGACCTGTTAAGAACTTAAATTCAAAGAAGTTCTACAGTATTGGTCATTTGAGCTATCTATTGTGCTGCTTTTGAAGAGATATATAAAATTACTTTCTTGGAGTGTCGAAACATTTTTTTTATATTCGATGCAAGGTAATAGTTTTTAAATATGTTTTTTTGATTTTGAATGCAAAACCCTGAACTAAATTATTTTTTGACAAATAGTTTATTTAAATTATGCCCTGTTGCCAAGAGTGTTTATTTTTACCTCTTTGTTAAATCTGACCCATTGTTAAGTCCATTGCTAACTTTAACAACGCGTTCATCACTCGGCCGTTTGTGTTGCAAAACAGAGCAGTTTGGTGTATTTGTAAAGTTAAGTTCAATGACTCATAAAAACCATTATTTTTATCAAAAAGAATTTTACTATCTTTAATATACAAAAAATATGGGTTTAATGAAACTATGAATTCTCAGCTTTATATTCCTAATCTACTTCTTTATTAAAAAAATCTTTAATTATTGACCCAAAAAAGTTTTATCATTAACCTGCAAGTAATAAAAATATAGATAATTTTTATAAATCTAAATTGTCCGTCAAAAACCTATTATGTATTGTCTGAATACTTAAAAAATAATTTAGAATAGAATTATTGCATAAAACCACTATATTTTCTTTATTCCCCATAATATCATATAGTTTATTATTATCCTTTGTTATTATCATAGTTTTATTTTATTTTGCTTTCTCAAAAATATGTATGATCTTGTGTCTATATGACAATAAAGCAATATTATTATAAACTTAACATGGTGTTTAAGAAAAGTCAAAAGAAAATTAAATTAGAAAATCTTTTTATTTTTATTTTAATTTTTTTTGTAATAAATAGTCTATTTACCATTTTAATAGTATCTTTTTGTCACAAAATATAAATTTAATAAAACACTTTTCATGTTAGTGCTTTATTTAGTGCTCGACTGATGGTCAGCGCTTACATTAGTTGAACAAAGCTATATCACTTACTACTAAATCCAACCTTAATGACCAAAATAAAAATCAGGATTTTAATTTAATCTATATCTATTATTACAATAAATATTTACTAAACAGGTTTAATGATTATAGTTTAAATCGCTCTTCCCGTGCGGGTATTTCAATTAATCAACTACAAATACATTTCATTTTAATCTGATTAGCTACACCTTATAAATACAACGCGTAAGATAAATGAAACAGATATATGCAGCGTTAATGTACCTACAAAAATAAAAATACAATAAACAATACCAGTGGCTCTACAATAATTATTATATCAAAAGAATACCTGCCTTATTTTGAAAGATGGATGACATCCCTTTTGTCAGTTTAATAGTGTAGTACCCGGTTGATTAGTAGCGTGATTAATACTTTAAATGTTTAACGAAATGTAAGATTTTAACAGGTTGCCTACTAAAACCATTGAATAACACTGACATAACGTTTTGTTTAATATTCTAAACCTTGATTAGCTTTTGTGCAACCCGAAGTAAATTTGAAATCATGGAAAAGAAAAAGCTTTCCTATGGACTTCTTCAAGCCAAAAAATGGCATTTATTCTTATTAATTATTTCGATAACAAAAAAGAAAATAAAGGAGTAACAGTGAATATACAAGAAAGTGGAGCTTAAGCACTTAAAATTAATTAAAGAATTATGCATGAGGTTGTACAGTGACGGCCATTAAATCTGGGAAAAAAAATGTCAAATTTTATTAATTAATAAATTAATTAGCAATTTAATAAATTCAAACAAACTTAAATACCCTTCCAAAATAATTTAATATTTTATTGCGGCCCGTTTTTTTCTAAGACAGGGTTTAGCATTCCAGGCATCGAATGGACTAAAGCCCGGGCGTAGTCCGGATTTCCTCGTAACTCATTTCACGTCTCTAAAATTTTATCTTTAAGTTAGTTTAATTTTTGCGGCGTAAACTTATTTTTCCCATTTATTTTTTTAACCAATAAGCCCCAAACATTTTCCATAACATTTAAATCCGGACTACGTGCGGGCACGGTAAAACCCTGATACGCTGCTCTTCCATCCATTCATCGACTTTCCAAGCCGTATGAAAGGGACACTTATCTTGCTGAAAGATACAATTTCTGTCCAGAAATCGATCCAGTACAGAAGGAAGCATGATATTCTGTAGTAGCTCCGCATTGAACCTCCCTTCGATAAAATAACATACACCAGCCACCCCCAAACATTTAATGAAAATCGCCCACTACTTCTGTCCTCTTGGGTATATTTTCCATCAAATCGTGGTCCTTGAGGCCTGTATATTAACACATTTATTCAGTATAAAAAATTTTACAAAGTTTACAAAAAAAAAGTTTACAGAAAAAATAAATGTCAAAATGTAATAACAGTAAATTGGACGCTTACAAGTAGAAGTTGTAAATTACAGTAAATAAAAAGAAACATACACTGAATAAACTTTTTGGGTTTAAGTCCCCATGACTATCAGAAATACAAAATAACATATATAAAATAAAAAGAAAAGTCAATAACACATATGGACGGGCGAACAAAGGCGTTGAGCTGATGGAGGGGCTCTCAATGGTTCCGGCGGTCCCAGACGTTGATGCTGAAGGAGCGGTGAATAGAGCTACCACCCCTGAGAACTCCAGTAACCAGACATGAGACTAGTCCCCGTGGCAGGTCGAGGCGGGCAAGGAGCTGGTCGTTGGATGGGCACCAGGTACCTCGGGCCCCAATGGCAAGGCCGGACACATGGATGGGCTCGTCGGGATACAGGGTCCGGATTGTAGAGAGGAACCCCGGGGGAAGAGTAGGTGGCGACCTTGTTGTCGGCATGGTCCTGCAGAGGTCGTGGGTTTCCCAGCACACACAGAGGTCCACAATGTTGGTGTGGCCGTTCCCTCGAATGATGAGGTCCGGCTTGTGGAGGCGACCATTGGTATCACGCACGGAGGGTTCGACTTGGACGTCTAACCCTTTGTTCCGGCATGACTTAGCGAAGACATTGACTGCATGATCATGTCTCCGGATTCTCTCAAAGTGGGTGACTGGGCATCGTTGTAAGATGTGGGAGAGGGTCTCTACACGTTCACATCCGGCTCGGCAACTTCTGGCTTCTTGAGGCAAGCGAACATTATGCAAGCCTCCGATGGTCGGGAGAGTGTTAGTTCGAAGCTGCATCGCCTGGACGTAGTCCTTGCCATTCCATGACGGGGGCGGGTCTCTGATCCATCGGTGGGTTCCGGCGTGGCCAGAGTGATCTGCCAATCCGGCGCCGCTGACGGAGCTGTTGATCTTCAAGCGCCAAAATGAGGCCTGCGCATTTCCTCTCCCAAAAGGGCGGGTGAGGCCGGCGAGGCGCGTCTGAAGTTGTAGAACATATTCAGAGTTGAGATAGGCTGCTAGCTTCTCATCAGCAGTACGACGGAGCCGGTCCAGTCTTCCCAAGATGATGTCGGGGATCCTGGCACGAAAACAGAAAATCCCCAAACCGCCAGACTTAAGCTGAGCATAAAGCAGCGAATTGGGGGTCTGAATTGGCAGATGTAGGAAGGTTTTGATTGATCGCCGGATAGCCCCGTCGGCGGTTTCAAAAAACTGGCAGTGACTCTAGGATTTTGAAGGCGTATAAAAATTTTGGGAGGATGTAGTCCTTCAGAAGTACCAGTTTCTTTATGAGGCTTCAGGGGCCCTTAGCAGGTTGTTAAGGGCAGATTGCAGGGCCTCGGTGGAAGGGAGGTCAGTCCCCATGAAACCGTACTTGTGACCTAAGTATTTAAAAGAGGAGTCGGCATCGACGGGAGGCAGTAAGTATCCCATTGTAGCACGGCTGAAATACTTTTTCATGGGTGAATATTATATTTACCCAAAAAATCGGAGGTTCCAAGTAAACTTGTAGAGCAAATCCAATGCGTTGTTCTTTATTTGCGTTTGGTGAAAACGGTTTTAAGGCTGACGGGTGGCAGCGCAATTCGGATATTTGCCTTATTCTTCGCCGTGCCGTTTTAACCGATGCTGGGAAATTGCTTTCCGTTTTGGCTCTAACTACAGATTTAAATGGTTGGTTTCTTAAAACATTAACTAAATTATTGTCTTGTTTTTGATTCGATTGTTTGGGGCGACCACTTCTAGCTCTTTTCTGAAAGGAGTGTGTTTCCTGCAATACTTTTTTTTAACAAAATGAATAGTACTCTTTGGTATCTTAATAATGAATACTTTTTGATCCAAAGTTAAGTTTGGCATTTTAAAAAATATTCTTAGACACTGACAACGGACACCTGCTTCTTTATTAAGTTTTTTAACAGGTATTTATATTCAGTAGAAGGTGACATAGGCCTATTTTACGAAAGGGAAAAATAATTGCCCAAGATTTAATGGCCGTTACTGTACATAAAAAAAATAATTCTTTTTCCAAAAAAGAAAAAAAAAAGCAAATGTAAGAAGCCGAAGGCTGAAGATTTAAGTGAATCTGTAAAAATGAATGTGAGGATTACCATTTATGAGTTATATAGACTAAAAATAAATATAATACTTGCGGTTTTAAAGAATACTTAAACATATTTTAAAAATTGGACTCGGCACTTATTTAAAATAAATTTAAAGCTTGGGTTTTAACTATAAAAAAGACTCGGATAAAATATATGTGTGTAAACTGCCAAATGTTTTAGCTACTTCTTTTAATACATTCATAGGTGATGCTTTATTTTCGTTTTTGTTTTCGAAATATTTAATATTCTTGTGATTTAAACAATGTTTTTTTTTATTTTGTTAAGTATTTAGCTGTGATTAAATAAAACAAAACATTTATTGGTTTCTTAATTGGGTTTGGGTTTTTAGGTACAAGTATGTGTATTTGGTAAAGAGTGCAAAAGAAAAAGTAAAAACATATATGTTTTATATTTTATATTGTATTAGGGGCCATGTTGTGGGACTGACATTTATTTCCAATAATTTTATAAAGAATAGGACAAGAGCTTTACAAAGCCTCGCAGCTGTTTACTGTCGCTGGTTCCGTCAAATTATATGTCTAAGGACTTACCTTGTTGCACACAAGTTGATCTAATTTAATTCATCAAACCAAAGAAGTTAAACTTGTTAAGGAACCTTTATTTTTCAAACACGTCAACATATACTGGGTGTTCTGTATATTTTAACATATCTAATATAAAAATTAGTTTATAACATTTCCATTGAAAGTAAAAAAAAATTAAAAAATATGGGAAAAAATACATTTAGACAACCTACTAATCATACCGAATTTTAAAATCCTAACTTAAAAATTTAAATAATTATAGCTAAAAAGTATTCTTCTTGTTACCCGATTGATATGAGCAAAACATCAAGTCGAGCTTTATCCTAAGCGTATATACAACATTATCTCCCATCTATACGCGGCTTAGTATGTCAAACTTAAAGTGTCAAACGATTAAGTATATAACATTTTCGTAGACCCTGATGTTTTAAATTTTATTCGTATGTATTTAAACTCGCACAATAAGGGTGATGCCGACTATAGTTAGTAACTAATAATTAATTATTAAAAAAATACTCCGTTTTTTACATATTTTATTAATTTTTATGTATCCAAAAAGTGACAGTTTTTATCTTTTTAGTCAAATGTAGGATTTTATAATTGTCATTGAAGCTGCGGGTATGTTCTATTAAATGCGAAGCATCGACAGATTCTTAATTATTTTTATGAAAATGTTTCTATACTCTTATATTCTTTGCTCAAATGTTTTTCTTGTTTGACCCATGTACACTTTAAAGCGCAGATTAATCTATACACCCTTAAATATTTCTTTACCCATTTTGTTTTTGCTGAAAGTGGACAAACGAAAAACAACAAAGAAAAAATGAAAACAGAAAAAATCAGGAAAAATTAATTTAACTGTTCAATATGTACTAAAAATATGCAAAGGTCAAACAAAAAGGACCTCTGAGTAAATAATTTTGTAGCACCTAAGAAGGATTTATGAAAAAAATGCTTCTGCTTTTAATTTGATAGAACAAACTGTGTTTTATAATGATAATTATAAAACTATATCCTTGCTAATAAAAGTAAAAAACTTACTTTTCCTCAATCCTTGGAATTTACTAAAATTTAAAACACAGAGTAATCTGAATAATTAACTGGTAGTTAGTAATTTACCATTACTGAACCTTTTTAATACATTTTTGTAAAAAAAAATTGAATTGGTAAAATAGATTGATAAAAAATCGTCTTTTTTTTATTTTTACTTTTAAACAGATTTAACAAGAATTTAAAGAAAATATAATATAATTTCTAAGTCAGTATATTTAACTATTATGCAATGCTATTTTTTTTTATTTTGGTTTTTTATTACCGTGATGATTTAGGAATCATCATCAACTTTATTTTTGAAATTTATGAAAATTATATCAGAAATGTAAAGAATAAAAATTGGCCATTTTGTCATGTTCTATAAAAAAGTTGCATTTAAGGGGTTTTTACAGGTTTAAAAAAAAATGTTAATAAAAAAATATGGTCGATTTTTAAAAATAAATCTTTTTGGTATTTTCAAAATTTCTCTAAATCCTAAATAGAAAAAAAAAACCATACAGTAAACGGGAATAGCTTACTAACCTTATTGTTTAAAATATTTCCAATTTAATCGATTATCTATTTATCCTCCCATACATTTCCCAACAAATTAAGGACAAACTTTATATTAATTGACATTCATTTTAAAACACTGATTTTATGTTTTTGTTTCAGGTAAGTTAAATAAACTTTGGACCTGCTTTAATACCTTCAGCTGTTTGTGTTGGTAAGTCTTTACATTCAAGTAGGCTAAAATGAAATTACATATCTTAATAAAACACAATAACACAGAGTACACGTTTTACAACTTACAAAAAACACAGTCTTCTGGTAATAAGAGATCCAATATTAAAGTATAGAAAATATTTATTTCGACACATATGACCTGTAATAGGCAATGCTACAGATGAGCCTATGTTGCCAAATGTTCCTCCTGATCCTAAATAACGTGAAATTGGATCGTTAGTGTCTAAAGAAACTGAGGAATATTACACACTTGTTATTTAATGAAGGTTTTACAAAAAATATTTAAATGCGATTATTTTTTCACACAAAAATATTGAAAAACATATAAATATAATTTAAATATGACACTTCAACAAAAAGTCAGTTTGCGGCTCGTTTTACTGTGCAATGAACGTAACAAATATAATATTCAGAAAGTCAGAGTGCAAATAGTACATATATCACCTTTATTAAATCCTGTGATTTGTCACATTGTTACGTAAACAAGCAACAAATTTTTTAGTGTTGAAAATAAACTATAGAATTAATTTCGTTTTGCTTAAGCAAACTTAATTTAATAAGCCGGCGAGTTACGTCTCCTGCCTTTATACCCGTTTGAAAAGGCTAAATTTGGCAACACAGGGTATACCTGCCCCTTAAATAACTTTTCGAATTGGTCTGTCTCAAAAAGTTTTATAGTGGGTAACCTGACAAAACAGTGTTTCCAAATGTCCATAGCGGAAAAACAATTATACTGAATGATTTATATTGTTGTTAAAAAGTTTTATTTTTAATAAAAGGTCTCTATTCTTTTATGTGTGTAAGCAGAACTATATCGACGCAAGAGGCAGCTGTATCGTATTAAAGAAGTTTAGTCAAGTAAACTAAACAAAAAAGACACATAGGCTTCCAGCAGCCATCTTGAAATTTCCATTTGTTAATTTTCCCTAAAGTATAGTATTCATGCATATATATATATATATATATATATATATATATATATATATATATATATATATATATATATATATATATATATATATATATATATATATATATATATATATATATATATATATATATATATATATATATATTATATATATATATGTACATTGTATTTTTCCGGTTTGCAATCCGTTTGTCAGTAGATGAATTTTCACGACGTTTCGCCAACATCTCAGTTGGCATTTTCAAGTGATGCTTCCTGGGTGGCTGCTCGACTTGGAACGAGTGCTTTGGTCCTTAGGATGTCCTTTTATACGGCTGCGTAGATTGTATCTTGGTTCCGGTTCATTGGTTGTCATGCTTCGTTGGGTTTGTTGACTTGTTGCCGGGTGTTCTTGGTTTGTCGTCTTTGACCTGTTTTTGTTTTTAAGTAAGGTTTTCCATATGGTCGGAATGTTTTGTGCATCGTCTCTCTTAATTAGGTTGTTTGAGTTTTCTATTTCGAGTGCTTCTCTAATAAGCCGTGTTCTGTGGTGTTTTATTGCAGCGATTTGTTTTGTTTCTTGGAAGTTAATGGTGTGTCCAGTCTCTTGGAGGTGTTGGAACAAAGCCGATGTTGTTTGTTTGTTCTTTATACTATTCTTGTGTTCTTGGACTCTGGTGGAGATTCTTCTGTTTGTCTGCCCGATATATTTCTTGTCGCAGTCTCTGCAGGGTATGCTGTACACTCCTTGGTTTTCTAAGGGTATCTTGTCTTTTGGGTTGCCTAGTATGTTGTGGATTGTTGTTTGGGGTTTGTAGGTTGTGCATATGTCATGTTTTCTTAAAATCCTTCCAATTACGTCTGTTACACCTTTAATGTAGGGTAAAGTTGTTTTTGGTTTAGATATGTCTTCCTTGTCCTTTGCTGTTGTATTTGTTTTTTGCTTTAAAGCTTTTTTTAATGTTGTGATCTTTGTAGTTGTTTTGTTTAAGGGCTGTGGTAATTTTGGTAAGTTCTTCTTGTCGGTTTGTGGGGTTGGTTAGGCGTATAGATCTGTTGATAAGGGTATTGGCAACTGACTGTAGCTGTGATGGATGATGGTGGGAATCGGCATTCAAATATCTGTTTGTATGTGTGGGTTTTCTGTAGACTGTGTAATCAATTGTGAGATCTTCTTTTCTGGTTATGAGAAGGTCAAGGAATGTTAAACTCCTGTTTACCTCGACTTGTAGTGTAAACTGGATGCGAGGGTGGATGCTGTTCAGTTCTTCTAGAAAACGGTCCAGATTTGTTCTTCCATGTGGCCATATGATGAATATGTCATCGACGTAGCGTTTCCAGAGGGTGGGCTTCGTGTCGGTTCTCCTAAGGGCTTCTGTATATATATATATATATATATATATATATATATATATATATATATATATATATATATATATATATATATATATATATATATATATATATATATATATATATATATATATATATATATATATATATATATATATATATATATAAAATATATATATATATATATATATATATATATATATATATATATATATATATATATATATGTATATATATATATATATATATATATATATATATATATATATATATATATATATATATATATATATATATATATATATATATATATATATATATATATATATATATATATATATATATATATATATATATATATATATATATATATATATATATATATATATATATATATGATGAATACTAAAACTTTGGGTAAAATTAACAGATGAAAATTTCAAGATGTCTGCTGGAAGCCATTTTGAAGCTCCTAACGAGTAGTTTACACCCAAAAATATAAATTCAATTTCTATACCTACTACAAAATGGTGGTACAGTTAAGAAAAACCTGAATATATTAAAATTTGACAATTCAAATAAATACGCTGAGTTCAGTTGAAAAAATGCTGGAAATGGTTGTCTCGAACTTCTTGACACAACAACAGTCGGTCCGATACAGTAACATCGATATTTCTACAAATTAATATTTGTTATTCTCTGTCATATATCCAATATTAAAGCAGGTTCAGTTTCGTACCTGATAACCAATACACTAACACGCATTTCTCTACAAATAATAATTATTAATCTCCGTCGTATCTACAGCAACAGAGATAGTTTCGATAACGTTGGTGGTTTTGTTTTTTTTTTTTGACAATGACAAAAATTTCAGTACGAAAGCAAACATCATTGTTCAGTTAAAATATTTTTATTTAGTTTTCGGTTTTAGTGGTAGATACTGTGTAAACTATTTTTAAAATTACCAATTCTAGTCTATTGGAAGAACAAATCGAAGCGATGCAACGCGTAACTTTCACGAAACCGAAAGGATTTTTAACGATCGTTTTCCGAATAGTCCTGTTTGTAGAAAATACTTACGGTAACTCGTATCTAAATTCATAACTACTGATAGTGTAAACATCAAAAGGTTCTCAGGGCGCCCGTCCATCCCGGAAGAGAAGCAAGTTGAAATAAAAGTCTACTTTGTCCGTCGCGAATGTATGTGAGGTTGGTTCTTCTACTGTATAGAGACTTTTAAAAAGCCACCAGTTAACTGAAGATGACCCTGATCGACGAACCGAATTCTGCGAAACTATGACGTAAACCATTGCACGGCATCCTACCTATTTCCATAATATTAATTTTAGTGATGAGTATACATTTTTCCCAACGGTAATGTTTATAGGCAAAATTGTCGTTATTAAAATTACACTAATCATCACGTCTTCCGGTAAACTCATACTCAATATCCAAAAAAAAAACGTTTGGGCAGGGATATTGGGAAACTATATTGTGGGGCCTTTATTAATTAAACAAAACAAGGGAATTGTATTTGGATATGCTGAAACATTCTACTTTCCTTCTAATAGCCGAAATCGTCGAAGCGAATCCTAATGAATTTGATATTGATATTGTATTCCAGCAAGACGGAGCTCCACCACACTACACCAGACAAGTTCGGAACTATTTAGAGGACAATTTCTCCGGTCGTTGGATTGGGCGTCGAGGACCTATGGAATGGCCAGCTCGCTCGCCAGATTTGACAACTCTGGTCTTTTTTATATGGGGCTATTTAAAGCAAAAGGTGTACAAAACTGAACCTGCTTCAATATTGGATATACGATAGAGAATAACAAATATTTGTAGAAATATCGATGTTACTGTGTTTTAAAATGTTTTGCGTGAAATTTCAAACCGACTATTTTTGTGTCAAGAAGTTTAAGGCAACCATTTCCAGCATCTTCTCAACTGAACTCAGCGTATTTATATGAATTATCAAGTTAAATGTTAATGTATTTAGGTAATTATTAAATGTAACACCATTTTGTAGTAGGTAAAGGAAATTACTTTATATTTTAGGGTTGTAAAGTACTCGTCAGGAGTTTTAAAATAATGCGTCGCAAGACTAGTCTTTTCATTTAATTTTTATATATTTATATATTTATATATTTATATTTATATATATATATATATATATATATATATATATATATATATATATATATATATATATATATATATATATATATATATATATATATATAGTATATATATATATATATATATATATATATATATATATATATATATATATATATATATATATATATATATATATATATATATATATATATATATATATATATATATATATATATATATATATATATATATACAAATGTAACTCCGTTTTAACGACAGTTAAAAGCAGACATCCTGATTTTTCTGTTGTTCCCTGTGACTCTCTCCTAGACGCGTTTCGCCTGCCTAACAGGACTTTTCAATAGGGCTGTAGCGAGTGCACAGTTAACAACAGAAAACCAAGGGTCTACTTAAAAGACATATATCAATGCCTTTCGGTCGTGCTAAAATCACATTTAGCAAATCGACATCAGTATTTACCGGAGTGGGTATATAATGATGAAAAATAGAAAAAATTTCTGTCACGGTATGTACAAAAATGTAACTCCGTTTTACGACATATATATATATATATATATATATATATATATATATATATATATATATATATATATATATATATATATATATATATATATATATATATATATATATATATATATATATATATATATATATATATATATATATATATATATATATATATATACATTTTAAAAAAGAGTAACATGTGATTTTTCATGTAATTATAACCTTATCTTTCGGAAAAATACAGTTCTTGTATATTAATATTTACATAACTTCAAAGGACTGTATGTCGTATGTAATTTCAAATTTAAATAAAAACAAAATTTTGTGCTAAAGCAATTAAAAACATTTTAATTAAAAAAATCGCTTATACTTTATTGGATAGCTTTTTGGCGTTTTAATTTCGTAACAGTAATTTGTTTTTCTTTTTTAAACATTAAACGTTTTTTTATTTGTTTTTAAACTTTTATTATGTTATATGCCTAAAGTTATATTTTTTGGCTTTATTAATATATATTTTTTTATTTTTATTTAATGGTTAAAAAATTATTGGCTTTCTCGTTATTTTTGTTTCATATCTGGTGCAAGTAAGTTAACTCGTAAATATGTTTTATAACGTAAGTTTTTAAGAGTGTTACAATTAGGGTTGTAACAGAGGCCTTCTTAGCGGAGGGAAGGCGGATGCGGAGGAGAAGAGGTTTGCATCCGCGGATACGGAGGTTAACGGAGGCGGAGGTAAAAAATTTGAAGTGAAAAAAATAGAAATTCATGTTTTGTTAATTTAATAGTGCTCTTTTTTGGTCAAACTTGGTGATAAAATCGCTCTAAGACTGTAGGTGTCACTAATAGACAAGCAAAATGGATTCTATACGTCATGTTATCTGAAGTTGTCGCCATTACTTTGTCCTTTATAGAACCTCACAGAAAAAGTAACTGGAGTTAAATCTGGCAAACTAGCAGTCAGTTAAGATATTTGATCTAAATAATTACCCTGGATTTTTGGTAATTGATTTCTTAAAGCAAATCTGTAAACATTTGTCCATTTCAAATGTCCATCAATTTTTTTTTCTGGTTGTTCCTCTAAAGATAAACATACACAATATACACTACTGGGTGCTAAAGAACCCCTATTGGATGAAAACTGTGCCAAATTAACAAATCCTGGTCAATTAATGTATAATTGGCCATTGTAAAAATTATGATATTCCCTGACTTTTTTTTGTAATATGTGTTTTATTGGTTATTATTTAAATAATAGGGTTATAAATATGTTTTATTCTATTTCATCATTAAAATTAATCTTTCTAGTATGTATTTTATCAGAATTTTTACTTAAAATAGTAAAAAATAATGCACAAAAATAAAATATAATAAAAGGGTCGAATTTTTTCGCCTATTTACATGCTTTGTAAAAAAAGTAAATAAAGATTCTAGAAAAAGTAACAATTTTACAAGTTTATTTAATACCAGTGTTGTGCGATACTCAAATATATATTATTTAATTTTTATTATACTCTTGTTGTTGCAAAATAAATGGACTTCGTTTTTTTTAAACTTTAACTCACCAAGCTCTAAAAAATGTAAGTAAAGGGCTAAAATGTGTTGTGCGCCCAGTAAGAATAATGCGCACATCACAATGTATCTATTCAAGGCCTTTTATTTTCCATAACCCCATAACATCAATAAGTAAGTTTAGTAAAAAAAAATAACCCAATGACGAGAGAGCATTGTGGTCCTTTATTTTGTTAAAGCAAAGAAAGAAAAAAAAAAGACTATAACCTTTCTCTCTCGCTCCAATGTGCCGATTGGTCAATGGGAGAGATATGTAATATCCCTCCCACCGACCGATTAACACAATGAAACGAAAGAGTAAGGTTTTTGTACGATTTCTCGTTCTTTCTTGCACATGCTTGTTCGCACTGCCGAGTAGCAGGACTGTCTCTAGTCGGTATATGCTCGAAGCCGGTAACTATACATATCAGATTTAATAAACTTAACTTAAATTTCGTGGTAAATTTTAGCTTAATAATCCGAAAGTAGGTGGCACATTTTTTTTAATGTCTATTTATACAGTTCAAGATCATATAAGCAAAGCTGGATAGAAATCAAATCCAGGAATCGATTCCTTTTTAAGAACCCGAAGGCTGGAAACGATTACTTTTTAAAAATAGGATTCGTGATCCGAATTCGTTATATAAATTTAAAATAAGTCGAAATTGATTTTTTTTTAAAGAATCCCATTTCAAATTATATTTCTAATATGAGACAACTGCCAAAATCCACCATTTTGAATACACCATTTCAAATTTCCCAATTTTACCCAATATTGTTTATTTCCAAATTTTGACCTCCCTAAAATCCTTATATCCCGAATCCGAGGCAAATTGGGTTAAGAATGTCAAAATCCGCCATTTTAAATCTTTCGTTTTAAATTTCCAAATTTTTACCTAAGATTTTTAATCAGCATCACATTGTTTTTTGAAAATTAAGATAAAGAATTTTAAAACATCTGCCTATTAAGATCTTGAAATAAGGAAACACACCTAACATGTGATTTTTAACTAAAATATGTTGTTTTTTAGGTTCGGAGAAACAACATTAAAATGAAAAATTATTTTTCGTAACCATAGAGTGTGGTATCCAAAAACAGGCATACACTTTACTTACATTTATGTTAAAAGTTCTGATTGCTTTAGCTTTATAATTTTTGTTATTCTTGAGATAACCCTGACGGACTTTAAAATGGGACAGTTAATCATTTCTATTCAGGGTGTTATCTAAAAATAAATTTAAAATTTTAATACATTTTTATATTTTGTAAGCAGAGAAATTTTAAAACGGTACTGGTAAAACTTCCTGTAAAATTACAATAAGGGTAAACTACCCAATTATTGGCACTTTAAGGGAATAAATTTTATTTTATTCTTATAAAAATTAAAATTTATGGAATAAAGTAATGGTTGATTATTTTTCCCAAAGAAAAATGTCCAAAAAACTGAACAATAAGAATATAATTGTTTATTTTCAAATAAAAGCCAACAAAAAATACAAAAAACTAAAAGTTGACAAATTTCCAATTGTTGGCACCTTAAAGCCAATTGCTGGCACTATGAAAAATCCAATAATTGGCACCCCATTTCCACTTAAAATAATTAAAGAAAGAGTGTTTCAAAAAAACAACTTTTACTGAAAAATGTTTTTAGCATTTATTTAAACAATACAAAAATATTACAAACATATAGGTTAATTTGTAGGTGGCAAATAACACAAGATATTCTAAAAATTAAACTAAAAAATATTTAAATCCTGGGAATGGAATGCAAAAGATAAAAAAAATTCAAGTTAAATGAAAATATTAAACATACAGAAGAAAAATATTTGCTTTTGTAATTTACTTGGGAACGTTATTTGTTAAATTGCAACTTTTACAAATAAACTTCTCACGGTAAATCTGTTTTTTCACCAAACATTTATAATGATAGGATCTTGTGCAAAGTGAACATTTCACTCCAATATTAACTGATCTAATATTAAATGTACAAATGAAGCACAATCCATTTTTTACAATAATATTTTGGCTTACAATATCTTCGTCAAATTTTATTTCCTCTTCTTCATCATTAACTTCAAACAATTTTCTTATATGACTTTCTTTCTTTTTAGTATTTTGTATATAATTATCTTCTTGAGCACTTGAACTTGCCTATGAATTTGCCTAATCAGAAACATTTAGTTTTGTGGTAACATTTTCATTTTTTGTATTTTTTTTATTGTTCCATTTTTTATTTGTAATTTTTCTCCTTTTGACTTTGTTTTCCTCTTTTTTTAATTTATTTTCCTTTTCTTTTTTACCCTCTCCATCAAGCTTTCTTCCTTTTTAGTTTGTTTTCTTCTTTTTTCTTTTCCTTTTCAAATTTTATTTCTTCTTTTTCTCGAAGACATTTTTTGTAATCTGATGAAACTAAAACAAATGATGTTCTTGTGGATGTTCTTTTTCCACTTCTCTCGGGGGTTTTAGGTTTTTCTAAGTAATCGGCTATATTTTTTTCATTAGATGTACGGTCCAAATTGTTGTCACGATCTGGTTCTTTAAGCTTAAAAACCTCTTCGTTTTCCGTGTTAACCACATGATCCTCACTTTCTTCTTCATACTGCCTATTATTTGATTTTTGTAGTATTTTGTTTTCAGATAAAATCAGTTTCGGTTTCTTTTTTCTGGTGTGTATGAGTATGGAACATTTTTATTTAGGCTTTGCAGCTTTTCAGGACTTTGGTTTTTTTATTGTCCAAATCATCATTTTTTGTTATAACTTCGGTTGGTGGTCTTTTAATATACAGTCATTTTCGGGAATCTCATTTGCATTTTCTATCTGGGAAATTTCAAAAACTATTGGCATATTTAGCAATTCTTCTTGAGAAAATATAGCATTTTCTTCAATTTCATCTACATCTATTTCAAATGTTACCTCCTTCTCAACCTCTACAAAATTATTATCTACTACAAAAATATTTTTATCATTGTTTGGTTTTAACTCAGAGTAAAGATTTCTTAGTACGTTAAAATATTTACAATCTTCATGTTTTGTTTCCATATCTCCATCTTGAAGTTCTTGAAGAATATTGTGTCCTAACATCTTACAGAATAAATCATAATCGATTTTTTTCAGAACATATTTCTGGTTGTTGTTCATTTTTATCTTGTTTTTTACCAAGACATTTGGAATAATTGATAGCATCTGCATTCCATGGAAATAAGCCAGAACTTTTAAACCCATTAACTATAGAATCGCGCTTTAAATTTTTTAAAGCCTTATCTAAAATTGGAGCAAAGTGATGTTTTCCTAATTGACAATATGGTTTTTCTCTTCTCCAGCTTAACACTCCATCTTTCCAAAATGTTTTAAGAGGTTTAAAAACAAGAAACATCAGCCGGTTGCATTATTCTTGTAGAGTTAGGGTATAATGCCACTAAAATTATTTGCAATTGGGTGCACACTTCACTAAGCTCGTAAGTGAGATGTGTTGCATGACCATCAACAAAAGAATGACTGGAAACACAATATTTTGTTTCACAAGATTTTTATGAAATATTTCTTTGATATAATCAATAAAAACTTCTGATTTCATCCAGCCATTTTCAGTGGAGGCAATACCCCAGTGGTCTGGAACACTATCTGACACAATTTTTGAAATTCTCTTGTTGGGGAATATTATTAGTGGTGGAGTCACGTCACCGGAGGCAGAAAAACTAAACATCACGGTTAGATTTGCTTGGCCTGTCCTCTGTCAACTTCATAAACATTTTTCTCGGATTTGGCGGCTAAAATTTTTCCAAGCTTAGGGCAGAACAAAAACAGGTCGTCACCGTTGTATACTCTTCGAGGGTCTTCTAAGATGGAAAGATACCCTTGGATTTAAGGTACGTTTCGATATCAACAAACCTTTTTTTAATGTCATTTTCAGAAACGTTAGATGATGCGTTTGTTACTGCCTCTGGTGTTCGATGAGTTAAAGCAGGATGTCGATTTAGGAATGACCTGTACCAGTGGTTACCTACAAAGATTATAAATTGGTGAGTATTTTTATTCATTTATATATGGATATAAATACATACTAAACTGAAGTCATGATAGAACAAATACCTGGCATATTAGCTTTAAATGGATTCGGACGCTTATCAGCATCCAGAAATTGTTTTACAGATATCTGCAAATCAATTTTTCGCCTTGGAAAGCCTTTTTTCTGACTTTCGAGAATCCACTCAACGAGTAGTTGCTCTTCGTTTTCACTCAGAAAAGTATTCGGCCCAGGTCTAATTTTTGAAAATTTTGCTCCCAATCGGAATTGTAGAGTAGATCTGGGTATCTGGTACTTCTTGAAATGGACTTTTTGTGGCCCCATTTTGATTTCCCCCAGAGCTTCTGAATTAGTTCTTCATCATATTTTTTACTTGGCTTTTTACTATTTTTCTTTGTAATTTTTCCCATCTATAAATACATATATATTTTAATAATCTATGTTACCTTTGGTAATAATAAACTATACCACGATAAAACCAACAATATGAATTAGAACTAATTTTAGTGTATACCTGTAGTACCAAAAGCTAATAAAATGCAGGTGCCAATAATTGGAACAAAAATAAAATTGATAATTCTAATAGCTGGCATGGATGCCAACAATTGGAAAATTAGCATTATTCAATACCAAATTGCACCCCAAAAATATGATTAAACTTTAGGTTAGAATGGTTTAAACTATTTTTAAGATTTAATTCGAGCTTTGTCTATCAAATTTTAAAACTACCAAAATCAGATTTTGTCTATAAAGTTGAAATAAATAAAATAATTGTCAAGCGCATTCTTACCTTGACGCTAAGTTCTCTGGAATTTTCGGTCATCACACAACAAGTTTACCCGCCATGTACTTCCACAAAATGACAGAAATGAAGCAGTCAATGACGATTATTGGGCAGGGTTGCCGCTATTCCTTTCATTTTCAAGAATTTATTTTAGCTTTAAGTGGAATTTTTAAATTAAAGAAAACTTGTGAGGGTGCCAATATTTGGTCGAGTGCCAACAATTGGGTATTTTACCCAAGATGTTTTATTTATAAGTCGCTTAAGGTTATTCCAAGAATCACATTCAAAAACCTTATCGCAAGTTTTGAAATACAGTTCGAAAAAATATTCTATTTAAGGGTGGATTCATGTTGATCTTAGAAATAACATACATACCAAAAACTAATTTGGCTACAACACTTTAAATTGGGCCATGGGTGAGTTGCCAAGTGTCCTCCAAACTGAGCTCACAGGCATAACCATAGCTGCAAAGACACAATCAGTAGGCACACACTGGTCGTGCTTATCCATATGGATTGCAGACAGGCACTACTCTAACCCTGAGGAGACCACGCTACACCTCAGGGGATGCTTCTAGCAGAAACGTGGTCACCCTCTGCTGGACCAAAGGAGACGCTAACTCCAAAGGCAATCGCATTGCTGACTCGTTGGCCAGGAAGGCTGCCGGGATCAAACCTTTTGGACCCGAGCCTTTCTTAGGTCTAACAGGGTTTGCGATGAAGGACCTAATCAAAAAACTCTCATCAGCGTTGATGGGATGAAACAGTAAACTGTAACTTTCCCAGGGAGTTAATGAACTATCCTGACAGAGATAAAACTAAACAATTGGCAATGTCTAGGGCGAACCTTCCCTAATCAGGGGAGTTCTGCCCGGGCCCTTTGTCCTTACAAAACCCTTTTAGAAGGGGTATAAATGACCGCCTCTATGTAGAGGTTGTGAACGGGAAAGACGAGATGGTGGAGCACACCCTTTGTGACTGCCCTGCACCCCGCCCAAGAAAGATCCATGCTGGGAAAGTTTGGCTTTCTTTAGCCGACATTAAGGAGTTTCCCCCTCGGCGACGTTCTCACCTACTTTAAATCAGGATGGGCGGCCCCCAACTAGGCCCCCCTTTGGAGGAAGCACAACGGGCCTACTGGGGCCCTAGGGCCGTGATATCTATCACCCTTCTCATCTTCAGATTCAGATTCAGAGGCTAAAATTATATATCGCTATTGGGGCTCCTTTAAAATATTTGACGCTTGATTAATTATCTGGATTATGTATTATCATTCGTATCGTAGTTTTCATTTGTAAGTATTAAAACTAAAGATGATCCGGATTCGTGATCCGATAAATAGGAACTGCTTCCCTGGATTCGATTCCTTTTTTTCTTAAAAAAGGAATCGTAACTCTTATTAGTAATCCGATTTCATAACGAGGATTCTGATCCGTAAGTCGATTCCTTTTTTGAAGGATCAATTCCACCTCTAGGAGCATAATAGTCGGGTGCGCTAAACCTATTTTATTCAGCAAATACACGTCAGTCTATTTTTCCTTATTGTGCAAGAAACTAAAAATGTTTTACAAAATTGGTTAATAATTGATAAAAATCCGTCTTAATCACTATTAAAAAAAACATTTAATGTTAGCTTTATCAATGCAAATGACAATCTAAGTTTACAGTCCGTTTTATATTAGATGAAAATACCTTTTTTATTAATAAGAAAAACATGAATGCAATAGTGTCATAAAATAAACATATTTAACAATAGTAAACTGTTGGTTTTTATCTGGCCATTAAAATATTTTTAAAAAACCTTTATTTACTAAGATATTATATTATTAGGAAATAATCCTTATTTCTCAAATTTCTAGAAATTAATAAAATTAAAAATACAGACTATATTCCAAATAACTAGTTGAAAAACAATAGCTCACCATTTTTAAATATATTTATCTATGTAGGTAGGTAGGTACATCCATGCGGTTCGTCGTTTCCCTGGCCCCATCTTGTGCATGTGGGGTTTTAATCTGCAGTGTCCCGTGTACAGCCCACTAGAGTTTTAAGGTACCTTGATTGCTCCAGTAGTTTGACAGTACATTGTTGGTTCGGTGGGCTTTAAAGGCCTTCGAGGGCTGAGACCTGGAAGTCTATGCCAGGACCGAAATTTTCTCTTTTTGCCCCAAACTGATATAAATCTTGGCCGTTCCATAAGATATACCGATGACCGGTTC